>CABFWB010001339.1:52882-122352 GCA_902151455.1 Timema bartmani | reverse complement strand
TTTTTTTTTTTTTATTTTTTTTTTTGTCACTGTGTCTCACTCCAAATTTGGGTTGATTACGTCAATGAGCTAAAGATGAGAAAGTTTGAATTTATTTTAAGTGTACCCACATTTGTGTGGAGGGAGGGTGGAAAACCAATTTAGGAAAAACTATCCTCACTACACCCGACTTGGATTCGAACCCTGATCTCCTCGTCAGTGGCAGTACAGTCTGTTAAGAGAGTGATGTCTCAGACAATTCGACCACAGAAGAAGATACACAATTGTTATCTTCTTTACAGTTTATTCTGCTTTTTGTAATCAAGGTATTATTCTGATATTTTAATTATTTTCCAAACAAACAACACAGTGTAAATAATATATAACAAAATTAACTATTATAAAATTTGTCAAAATATGAAATTAACATGATTTGTTGGTAGGTCTGGTCAGTATCTACTTTTTTCCTAACCTCTCATAGGTCTGGTCAGTATCTACTACCTTCCTAACCTCTCATAGGACTGGTCAATATCTACTACCTCCTAACCTCTCAAAGGTCTGGTCAGTATCTACTACCTTCTTAACCTCTTATAGGTCTGGTCAATATCTACTACTTTCCTAACCTCTCAAAGGTCTAGTCAGTATCTACTACTTTCTTAACATCTCATAGGTCTGGTCAGTATCTACTACCTCCTAACTGCTCAAAGGTCTGGTCAATATCTACTACCAGGTGACCTGGTGGTCTAGGGGTAAGGTGTCAGACTTCTGTGCTGAGGGTCCGGGTTCAATCCTCGGTCCCGGCACAGATTTATCTGATTACCAAACCCTTCCTTCACCTCTGACAAGATGTGTATTAATCACAACTTGTGAATGTGAGGAATGCCAGGCCTCCACCGTGGTTCGGACTCCACGTTAAACTGTAGGTCCTCCATTTCATCTCACAATCACCCTACCATTACACATTAGCGTAAATGCGTGTAACCCGAATGGGTAGTAAGACGCGGTGCTAATAATAATAGTATCTACTACCTCCTAACCGCTCAAAGGTCTGGTCAATATCTACTACTTTCCTAACCGCTCATAGGTCTGGTCAGTATCTACTACCTCTTAACTGCTCAAAGGTCTGGTCAGTATCTACTACTTTCCTAACCTCTCATAGGTCTGGTCAGTATCTACTACCTTCTTAACATCTCATAGGTCTGGTCAGTATCTACTACCTCCTAACCTCTCATAGGTCTGGTCAGTATCTACTACCTTCTTAACATCTCATAGGTCTGGTCAGTATATACTACCTTCTTAACATCTCATAGGTCTGGTCAGTATATACTACCCTCCTAACCTATGTTTTTCCATTTAACTAATGTTTTATATAAAGTGATGATTTTTAGAATGCAACTGCTGCGTCATAGGATAACTTCCTATTTGTCTTATTGTTCTTAATAAAATAAAATTACAATATTAATCCAGAGGTAGAGCATGCACACTTACTGGAGAATAATATGTCACTCTTGTTCAAGTGTCCAAAATCAAATCATGATCTCTCTTTGTGTGTTCATATCCCACATTACAATAAAGGTAATATTTTTTATTTCAGAGTTACAAGTTATTTGTTAAAATAGCCATCTGCCTGGTTATTTCATTCTTCTTCTTATCTCTGTCAACATGTTGGCTAAACTGGCTCATTCCAGATGGATCCTGGAGGTAAGTTTTTTATATTTTTTTTCACCATATCTCACTATTCGTTTGGGTTGAATATATTTATACTAGCCTCAGTATACCTGACCAAGACTCGGACCCCGCCGACTCTCCCCATTACCGGAAATCCAGTCTAACATGTGATTGACATCTTAGACCTTTGAAAGAGGTTTGGAATTAAGTTAAAATGTTGTTATTGTTACTTTGAAAATCAGAGGTAATTAAATAAATATTTTAAAGCTTTTATTAAAAGGTTTTACACTAGAGCATTAAAAGTCTGCGGTCATAAAATATTATGATTCTAAAGTAAACTATTTTGACAGTTTACCACCTTTTTCATTTTAAGTAAAACAATGGCAAATACTCTTTTCAAACTAGCGTGAAACTCGGTAGCAATGATTATGGCAACTTTTTTTTTTTTGTTCTCTAGGATAGTTAATTAAAATTGTTAAAGGATTCTAGAGACCAACAAGCATTCGTTGAGACCACTTAGAGACCACCTAGTGAAATGTTTGAAGCTTTACCAGTTAATATGTGACTAAGAAGAAGTTTTAATACTATTTACTTAACTGAAAAATCTATCTTGAACATTTTCTGTTTATTGTTTGAAACATTAAACCTCTGCATTATATTTTTATCACACCTTTCAGTAATGAGTGAAGTTTAATAAAATTTGTTGATTTTTTTTTTTAATGGTTCATTGCTATTATTTTTAGCCTCAATAAACTTTATGTTTTTCTATCTGTGTTCATATTCATTATGCACTAAGATATCGTTGAAATAGCTATAAATAAGAAATTTGAACATTTAGGTTCTAAAGAAATGACCTCACAGATATAAAGATTTAATGTCAATTACAACCTTTTCAGTTTCTGGGACACATTATGTTGTTGTTTTTTAATAGGGAGATATTTATTTTCTAAGACTCATTAGACTTGCTCTGGACTCTGTAGCCCTTTGTATGAGAATACAAAAATTTTAATTACATAAACTTTTGAATTTCATGAGAAATTTTAACTACCCAAAATGTAACACTTTATTTGACTCCATGACTTATTAGAATTTATTTTAATGAACTAATCATGTTTTATAGCCAGATATTAAATCAGACTCACTCATACCAGATCAAAATCATTCGGTTCTTTCTTATGTCCTATAATGTTGAAATTTGATCTTTCTTGATTCTCCTTTAAGGCCTTTCAAGAAAGTTTTGAGTTATTTATAACTTTTTTTGTTGTTGTTGGGAAGCCACTTGTACTCTCTTGATTAACAAATTTTTGTTTTAAAATAAACTTTGGGAAAGATCTTATTTGAGATTCCCATAACTATCATATTTACTAAGGTGTTATGATTTCTAGTTAACCTCAATAAAGACATGAATGTTTTTATATAAAAATAAAAATGTTAGAAAGCTCCCCATCAAACGTTGTAAATTAAATCATTTGAGATTTAACTGAAACGCCGCATCACCTTGGTTGAAATTGAGATTGACACGAGACAAAGGTGTTGCAAAGTGTTGTTTTCCAGATGGTGATACTTAACTTAGAGTATAGACCATATTTAAATTAAATATAAACCCCTCTACTTTTTGGGATGAATAGTAAAACATGTTTGCAGAGTTTTATAAAAGTAGGGAATGCAACCATAACGTTGAATAGTGTGTTGAATGGGGTCGTCCATAGACCACGTAATGCTTTGAGAGGGGGAGTGGGGGGAGCCCTAATGTGTACATGCTGTTACATGGGGGGAGGGAGCAGGAAATCAAAGTGTTACATAACACAGATGTTATACTCAAATTCTAATGTTCAAAAATAATATTATTGTTTATGTGGTCACCTTTGATAAACATACTTATAGATAACTTCCGAATATCTGTGGCGTTGAAAATGCAAGTTTAGTACTTACTTTTTGTCTATTAATATTTCGAATACACTTAGGTGTTATTGTCTGCCTGAGACTACGAACACCAAGCACATTCAAAAACACATTTTCATGGGTATGACAGTTACATGTTTATACTCACCGAACTTGTTTACATTTGTCCAATCTACTGACCCCCTCACGTGCTTTTAGTTGGATAGCAACTGTCAGTCAAAGTGGTCTTAATTTATAAGTATGGTTGAGCTTGAGTTTAATTTATATTCCTACTGCACATTCTTTTACATAGGCCGTGAATAATCGTTTGTGTTTGTACAAAAACAAAAATGATTTCTTCAAAAAGAGGTGACTTATTCATTGCTTGCACATAAAAAAACGATATCCAGGGGGGAAAAAACGGCAGAAGAGTCTCAAAAAGATGTAGTGAAATGGAAAGAAGCAAAAGTACAGAATTTATCTTAAGGCTACTTTGAGGAGTCCATCAATAGTGTTATTTCTTTGTACTAGCAGTATGTTATGAAAAGTAAAGCTTCAAATATTATTAACTATTTCAAAAGGTAGGTTAATTAAAGCCTATACCTTTTCTCTTCTGATAAATTAGTGTGTATGTATATAAATGAAACTATTATACACTTGCTATGGTGGCTTCATTGTCTAAATTGTCATTCTCTCAGTAGACTATACGACCAATGTTGGGGAGATGGGATTCGATCACCAGTCAGATCTACTGAGGGTTACTTTTCCTAAATGGTTTCCCACTCTCCCTCCATGCAAATGTTGGTAAATTCTCTTTAAAATTTAGACCTTTTTAGTAGGGCCTGTACATTTTGTAGGGTGGTACAGTCAAATTGTAATTATTCTAGTTATTTTTTATTATATTTATCTAATGGAGTAGAAATGAGGTTAGATTAGGTCATTAACGTGGAGAGAGAATATAAAACCATTTAGAAAAAACCACTCTGAGTACACCCAACAGGTATTCGAAACCCGATCTCCGCTTCATTGGCCATCTAGTCTTTTTCGAGAGTGAAGCCAGGATCCAGGATCGATGTTGGGACAAAACGTGAGTCTAGGAATTGATAAGTTAATTAAAGTAAAATTTTAAATTAATCCAAAATATAATTTAGAAAAGTTCTATGCCTGGAATTGTTTAGTTATCTCTTTATATAATGAGAATATGACTATCAAAAAAAGTGCACAATATTAAGAAAGATGTCTTCCCCCTGATCCTTGAATCCCATGGTATTTCAGATTCATAAAAATCACCAAAAAAAATCTCAAATACAATTATAAAGACTTTCAAGCAATTAGTAAAAGAAATTATATATATACCTTTGTAGTTGAGAGTAAAAAATTATCACAAAAAAGGACAAACCTGTATTAATATAATTAATTTACTAAAACATTGTTCTCTTTTTTGTTTATAACTTAATAGGCATGACGAACAAAATATCATTTGTCTGTAGCACCAAGCCTTAAACTATATATTTTTTTAAATTAATTTTTAAATTATTTCACTTTAACTAAAATTGTACATTTTAAAGATTCAAGGATTCAAATTTGGATTTTAAATTTTAAAGAATCTTTAACATTCATATTGGCCCATCTCTAGTTTTAACTTGCATAGCTATAGTTTCATATACAGTGTCATACTTTGATCATGTTCAACTTTTACTCGGATCCAGTGTCATACTTTGATCATGTTCAATTTTTACTCGGATCCATGGATCCCTTGTCGAGCATATACTCTTCTACAAATTATAGGATGATTGGGGAGAAACATAACAGAAGCTTTTTTTATCCAAGTATTTTGATTATTGTATATGATCACCTGCATGCGATTTTAAGACCTAACTAAAATACTAACACACATGGACAAGATCCATCGCTATTACATTTTTTTTTTGTTAAAACTTAAATATTTTTACATAATTTATTTTTTCAGTAATTTTCCAAATTATTCAAGCATGAAGTCCCATATATCTTTCTTTGTGTTGTATGTGTTATTTATATGCCTCTTTATATTATGAAAAAAGAATATTTATGGAAATTTAAAAACAATGTGTGACTGTGGAAGTGTGAAAAGTGAAAGAAGGAAAATGAAGAGAGAAGTGTGTTTCTATCTACCTAGTCCTAACCTAACTCTCCTCTCAGGTTGCCTTCCTCCGCAATCACTTACTTTACATTAGTGTACAGTGTTTCTATGTGATATTACAGCGAGAATTGTCAAATTACATTACAGTCTAACTCGGTACAAGGCAAGTTCTATTCTGTCAAATACATGTTGTAGACATAAGACATTACAATATACAGCCACAGATAACAAGTCCTTGGGGTAACACCTCTGATGCTCAACTTGTTCTTGGATAGAGAGTGTAGTTCCTCACATAGCTGCAGGGCGCTATCATCACATCTCCCCTCTAAAGATCGAGACGGTCTACGGGTTTCCTGGACCGTTGGCTTCTTCGAGCGGGAGTGGATGACTTGGGAGAAGAACCATCAAGTTGAGGTACTTCAGTTGCCACCTCTGAAGGCGTTGGGTGAACTGGTAGAATTGACTCTCTTCTTGGAGATGATGAGCTGTTATTTGCCAACTCATCTGGCTCTTGCTGGACCCGAGGACCATTTTCATGAAGAGGCTGGAGAGACTTTCGATTCCTTCTAAATTGTCCGTCCTCTGTTTGGATTATATACGACCGAGGTGTATCATGTTTCTTCACTATAGTACCTTCCTGGTTCCGGTCGGTGATATAGACTTTTGTTCCAGGGTTCAAATTTGTGAGAGGCCTAACCCCATGGTGACGATTATAGTTTTCTTGTTTCGACAGTCTGTGTTCTTCTCTGCGGAACAGCTGGTCCAAATTAACCGGTGAGGGAACGAGGTTACTCGGCAATGTTGGTATAAATCCCCTAAGTTTTCTCCCCATCAAGAGCTCAGCAGGACTATAGCCAGATTCTAGAGGTGTGGAGCGCAGCATAAGTAAGGCTCTGTATGGGTCCTCGCTCTTTTCAATATGATTTTTAAAATTCTTTACTTCAGACTCTATAAAGCCATTGCTTTGTGAGTACTTTGGGCTGGATGTAACAAGTTTAAAATTATAATCTTTAGCAAACTGGAAAAACTTTTCATTTATTATATTGTTATGGATCCATTGTGAGCCACAATCAGCTCTAATAATTTCAGGTACTCCATGTCTGGCTAGAATAGATTTAAGATGATTTATGACACAACTAGTAGTAAGGCGCCCCAGCAAAGCCATTTCTGGATATCTGGAGTAGTAGTCAGCGACAAGGAGATACCAGTTACCTTTCAACTTCAAAAGATCCATGCCAATTGTTTGCCAAGGCCGCTCAGGAAACATAGTAGGTATTAAAGGTTCTGATCGATTTATCCTAAATTTGGCACACTTGGCACAGTTCTCAACAAGATCTCTCAGTTGTGTGGACAATCTTGGCCACCAAACGCTTTGTTTAGCAAGTGCTCTACATTTGGTAATCCCCTGATGACCTTCATGTAGTTTATTTATTATTTCCTTCCGCATGCAATTAGGAATTATTAGTCTATTACCTTTTAGTAGAAGGCCATTTTGTAGAGATATTTCATTTCGATGTTGCCAATATGGTAAGCACATTTCCGGTATTTGTGACTTTAGAGGCCATCCGTCTTGGCAAAACTGCATTAGGTGGATACTAGCCTCATCCTTATGTAGATTCTGAACAATTTCTGCCAATTTAGCATCAGACGCAGGAAGACCACAGACAACCTCTTGGACATATGCCATCACTTCTTCAGCTAGTTCATCTTCCCCAGCAAGTAGTGGCTGCGGATTGCGGGAAAGAGCATCAGCAATTAGTAGATTTTTACCAGCTACATGAACAATCTCAAACGAATACCTCATCAATCGAAGCCTAATTCTTTGTAGCCTAGGGGATATAGAATCTAGGTCTTTGGTGGTGAAAATAGGAACTAAAGGTTTATGATCAGTCTCTATTGTTATATGAATACCTGTAATAAAATCAGAAAAGCGTTCACATGCCCAAGCGAGAGCCAGTCCCTCTTTCTCAATTTGTGCCCACTTTCTCTCAGCTTCACTGAGAGTTCGAGAAGCGTAACTAACAGGTCTTAGAGATCCATCATCTTGGCGTTGTATTAAAACTGCACTAAGGCCATATGATGATGCGTCAGCTGACAAAATAGTGTCATTATTGCACTTATATAAAGCAAGACTAGGTGGCTTTGCTATGGCTATCTTTATGTTTTCAAATGCTTGAGCCTGTGGACAATCCCATAACCAGTCGACGTTTGAGCGGAGAAGCTCATTAAGAGGTTGCGATAAGGCAGACAGATTTGGGACGAACTTGGCCAGAAATGTTACAAGACCCAAAAATCCTTTTAGCTCAGTTACATTAGTGGGAGGTTTCAGTTTGAGAATAGAATCAACTTTTTTTGGATCTGGAGAAACACCCTTCGCAGATACGATATGGCCAAGAAAGTTTATTGTAGTTTGCCGAAACGAACACTTTTCCTCATTTAGAGTCCAACCTGCTTCTTGCAGCCTAGAAAGGACCTTATAAAGCCGTGAGTCATGTTCCTCAATAGTTGACCCATATACTATAATATCGTCAAAATGGCAGACCACTCCCTCCAATCCTTCTAAATGCTCACTGACCTTCTTCTGGAAAACCTCCGGAGCAGGGGATATCCCAAAAGGTAACCGAAGAAACCGATACCT
The DNA here is from genome assembly GCA_902151455.1 of Timema bartmani. NCBI lineage: Eukaryota > Metazoa > Arthropoda > Insecta > Phasmatodea > Timematidae > Timema > Timema bartmani. The sequence goes on along the minus strand of CABFWB010001339.1, from coordinate 114,067 downwards.
TCCATATGGTGTGATGAATGTGGTTAGAGCTCTGGAAGACTCTGTGAGAGGAACTTGCCAGAATCCTGAGTTGGCATCTAGTTTTGAGAATATCTTAGCCCCTTCTAGTTGACCTAGGGAATAATCAACTGCCAGCATAGGGAAAAGTTCTCGTTCTACATGTTGATTTAATTTAGTCAGGTTAACACACAACCTTGAGGATCCATTGGCTTTTGGAACTATAACCATGGGAGCACACCAATCTGATGGCTTGTCAACTTTTTCTATGACTTCATCCCGAACCATCCTATCTAGTTCTTTTTTAAGAACCTTCTTTAAAGGTAAAGGAACACGTCGGGGAACACTAATAGCATGTGGTACAGCCCCTTCTCTAAGTTTTATGTGGTATGGTTCTCGAATTTTTACTAGTCCTGTAAAAAGCTTGGGACACAGTTTTTGGAACAAAATTAGCCTTTCCTACTCCAGAAATCCTCTTTATAAGGCCTAATTTCTCACTAGTATGATGGCTTAGAAGAATTCTATCTGCTCCTTGGACTACATAGAATGTCTCAAAAATATTTTTGTTTTTGTATTGGAGTTTCCCTTGAATCCTGCCAATAGTTATGAGCTGAGCGCCCCCTGGACCGGATAGGATTTTATTTGATGGCAAAAGCTCCATATATTGAAAAGACTCCTCGTATGTACGTTTTCCAATAATATTCACATCTGCACCTGTATCAATTTTAGCAGAAAGGTCTTTCCCACAGAATTTAGTGTTTACCAACCATTTATCATGCAAATAATTAGTTTCTGTAGAGGCAAGCCCGACAAATTCCCCATCTTCATCTAACTCGTCCTCCGTGTCAACAGCATCAACTGATCTAAATCTACAACATTTCGCATAATGCCCTTTATATCGACACTGATGACAGATAGCACTCCTAGCAGGACATTTGGTTCTAGGGTGTTCAGTATTACTCCCACACCAAAAACATGATTTTCTAGTTGGAATTTTATCTTCGTTAGAAAAAGCGTTCCTATTATAACCAAAAAATTTTTCACTCTTTTTTTTAGGTTTATTTGTAGCCTTAACCTTGTCAGCTGTAACTTGACTAGCTCCTGTTAAAGTCTCCTGCTGTTTTTTCACTTGCTCAGACTGTATAGCAGAATTAACAGCCGTTTCCAGAGTTAATTTGGCATCTAATTGTAGTTTAAACGAGAGATTTTTATCTATAATACCAACTACGACTCTATCTCTAATGGCTTCGTCATAAAAAGTGACAGGAAAGTTGCAATCTTGAGCAACAGTATGAAGATCTGTAACATAATCGCTTACTGACTCGCCCTCAAGTTGGAATCTAGTATTGAACCGTGCTCGTTCAAAGATTATGTTTTTGGTGGGAATAAAATGGCTGTCAAACTTCTGAAGGACTGTATCAAACTTCTTTTGATCGGCTGATGATAGCTTGAACAATAGAAAAATAGTTTCAGCCTGAGGGCCCATCAAATAAATCAAAGAATTTACCTGATCTTCTTCTGCCTCCTTTATCATACCTGAAGCACGTCTAAAACGCATAAAACGATCTTTCCATGATTTCCATTCCAATATTGATTTGAAATCGAAAGGGTCTGGAGCCGGTATTTGATACACAGGGGCCGACATAATGGAACTGTGTTCTTTATAAATGTTGGAACTCTTCACTTCACCTTAGTTATACTTAAATACAGCACAATATTCCACCGCTGCCACCATGTAATATTACAGCGAGAATTGTCAAATTACATAACAGTCTAACTCGGTACAAGGCGAGTTATATTCTGTCAAATACATGTTGTAGACATAAGACATTACAATATACAGCCACAGATAACAAGTCCTTGGAGTAACACCTCTGATGCTCAACTTGTTCTTGGATAGAGAGTGTAGTTCCTCACATAGCCGCAGGGCGCTGTCATCACATTCTACACTGTCTTATTATACATTTACAACATATTTGGAAATATTCTAGGCAATATTTTATTAAAATTTCTTGGGAAATACTTTAAAACTTCAGTTGAAATTAGGTTTTTAACTGTTTACATTAATCTCATTTTACATTGTTGGCACATACCAATAAAATATGTAAATAGTAAAAGTTTTCTTATTAAATTGGCAAGTAAGGGAATCATAAAGAGTTATAAAGGATCATTATTTATTTTGAGAGTTAATGAAATAAGTGTTTAGAAACCTTTGAGTAAACAGTGTTAAAAGGCACACGTTCTACTATGTTTTACTCTCTAGAGTCTAGACCTTATGTCATTTTTTTTTTTTAAATTAAGGATCACCTGAGAAAGCCAAGCTGGAATTAAGACATGACCAATTAAAAAATAAATTTTGTTTGTATGTTTGAATGAAATTACACATTGTGTATAAAGTGCAATAAATGTGCATTAAATTTTGTCTAGATGTTGTAATTTACACAATTCCCTACCACAAGATTATGTAGGTTTATTTATGTTTTACTCTACAGGTGGCTTATAGCCTACAGGGATGCATTTGCCTTCCGTTCCAGTCATTATTTTATCTCGTTCTTGTCAGAAGCATCGGCCATGATCTCAGGGTTTGGAAAGGAAACTGACAGTATTTGGAGTTTTGTGGTGACAAGCCCACTGTCTATTGAGGCACCACGCTCGCTGGTAGAAGTGGTCATTTACTGGAATAGACCAATGCACTATTGGTTTAAAACGTGTAAGTGTTGGTAAAAAATATACTGTATAGACAGTGTTTTTATAAAACAAAACTCATTTTACTCCTCAGACACAAATTAAAGTTATTGTCATTTGGGATATGTGTATGGGGAACAAATTGGATTTGTGTTTGTTCATCTCTAATGAATCATTAATCAAACAAACTTTTAAAATCATCATATTTTAGTTCCTATTTTTTTTATCACCTCGTCTTTCTGCCCATTTAATTTATATGCATATTTAGTAATCACACGAATGGTTTTAGGGATTAGGAAGGTTGAATTTAGAGGAAGTGTACCTGCATTTGCATGAATGGAAAGTGGAAAACCATTTAGGAAAAACCACCCCTAGTACACCCGACGGGATCGAACCATGATCCCACTGTCTACAGCAGTCTAGTCCATTGCGAGAGTAGTGCCTTAGACCATGTGACCACCAAAGCGGGTAACTTTTCCTCTTAGAAATATAAAGCTTTGCTGTTTACTCACTCAACACAATACACAGTCTCTAATTGTTTACACTAAGATGAAAAGTATATAGATATTATTATTAGCACCGCGGCTTACTACCCGTTTGGGTTGTACGCACTTACGCAAATGTGTAATGGTAGGCTGATTGTGAGATGAAATGGAGGACCTACAGTTTAACGTGGGATCCGAACCACGGTGGAGGCCTAGCATTCCTCACATTCACAAGTTGTGATTAATACACGTCTTGTCAGAGGTGAAGGAAGGGTTTGGCAATCAGATAAATCTGTGCCGGGACTGAAGATTGAACCCTGGACCCTCAGCACAGAAGTCTGACACCTTACCCCTAGACCACCAGGTCACCCGTGGATAAATATAACTGCAACTTAAAATGTTATATTCTTGCTATGTGGAAATTGTACAGCTTTGTTTATCTTGAGACAGCAGTCTTACCTTGACTGATTACACTATCGTCTTCTTATGTACACCTTAGTCAAGCGTGTTTGCTACCTTTCAGAATTAATGGAAAGGGGGTGGGGGGTAAAGGGGGGAATCATTTTCAAAACTCTGTGCAGTCAAACCCCATTCTCATTTTTAGTACAGTAGAGTCTCTGAAACTTGACGCTCGATAACTCGACGTTCTGTGTAACTCGACACGTGCACATGCACACACTTGTTGACACCAGTCATCACAATCCAAGGTCATTCAACTGTATAACCTCTCAGCTTGTTTGTGTAGCTCGAGTGGAACAGTCGTGCTGTAGTGTTTTTACAAATGTTGTGTTGGTTAGTTTTCCAATTCAGTAACGTGTTATTTGAATCAATACAATATTATATGTACAATACTGTACTGCATTTCTGTATATTACATGTATGTATATACACCTTTATATTAACACGTAATATATTTTACTGTATTTATATTACTGTACCTATAATATTCGATACTGTACTGTGATTCATTCTTGTTTAGTAAACATGCATCTTATGCAAGTTAATTCTTAAAACTCGACACCATCTCAGTCCACATTAGGTTGAGTTTCCAAGACTCCACTGTATATATTAGTTCCACTTGGCTGTGAAATTCATAGGGTCAACATTCCCCAAAAGTGTGTAAGCTTTGGTATTATTTCCCTTCACAAATAAAAAAAAGCACATTACGGTAACTATAAACAAATCAGTAATTTAATGCTCCTCAATTTTGTTTTTCATTTTGAGGAATGTTTTCAATAACCATTCTTATATAATATGGTAATTAATTTCATGATATTGTAAATTGTTAGATGACTCAGAAAAAAATATTCAAACGAATAGTGATAAAAGACAATGATTTTGTGGTATGATAATACAATCTAGCACATTTATACTGTAAGTACTTCAAAACCAGATGTAATCCGCTCTCATCTTGAGGTACAACAAATCAGAATCCCACCGCCCTCTCTGTCAATATAAGCTAGGTTTATATTCATGCATTATTATTATTAGCTGTTCTGACTTACGACAGGTCCGTTCCTTTTGTAAGTAAACTTAGACCTCCAATGCACCCTGTCCTCTGCCTCCTCCATCACCTCCCAGAATTTCCTTCTTTCCTTCAAGTAATCTAATATTTGAATCCTCCTCCTTCCTAAGCTCCTCTTTCCCTCATAATATCCATATATTCATTGCGTGAGATGTTGCAATGATAATGTTCATAATCTAGACATAGTGAATAGTGCACAACACATGTCGATTTAACTTTAACTTCTTATGTGTTATCATTGGACTTAAGCATAGACAACCATTGAGAGAATTTAAGGAGAGGCTCTAGGGAATTAAACCACAAACAGAAAATATCTTGTGGCTATGTTTGAAATGTCTAGTGATAGCTATACTTGTTTGTTTTTAAGAAATTTTCTTTGTTTTAATGACAATGACAATGATTGAAAATAAAAAGGAAATAATACTTTTTTCATTCTGTTACTGAGAAATATGTCTACCATAACATTTACAACAATAATAAAATCAGAACCAAAAAAAATCATATTTGGTTTTATAGTACACACAACACTTAAATTTGGTAAACCTGTTTAAGTGGCCGCATAGTCTAAGACACTACTTTCGAAATAGACTAGACTGCCAAGGATGGAGAGATCAAGGTTTGATCCTAGTCGGGTGTATAGAGGGTGGTTTTTCTTGAATGTTATTTCCACTCTTCTTCAACACAAATGCTGGTACACATCCTCTAAATTCAACTTACCTAATCCATAATACAATAGTGTAATTAGTACATAAGTGAATAAACCGAACAGGTAGTAAGACATAGTGCTAAAAAATAGAAAAGTTAATTTCATGTTTTAAAAGATAGTTTAATTAATATTGTTTTCCGAGTGAAACCTTTAGAGAAGTATTTTTAAAGAGCTTATTTAGTAGTGCAAGAAGGTTAGGTCAATTTCTATTAATAAAAGACAATTGATTTGATTAAGACTTTAAATACTCCATTTCATTATAAACCGATTTATTTTTCTCTTGAATGGTGCACTGCACACTATGCAATATTTACTATTAGCTATATGTTATGCATTAATATAAACTCAGCTTTACAACATATTTAAGAAACCCCCATAAATACAAAACATTTTATCCATAGATCTGCTGTAAGGGCTCCTCAAGTGTCCCTCCTGTTCATGTCACAGATTTTTTTGAGTCGCTATTAATTTGGTCCTTTTTACATTCATAAGCTAACCCCTCAAAAAGGAGAGAAAGCTAATACCAGCACCAGCATTTTCCTGAAGGTAGGATTAGGAGGTGTGGGGGGTGGAATCCTCTAGTGCTTCAGGGTCGACAATAGTTCTCCTGGGTCAAAGTCCGGTCTCATCACTTTACGGTATGATTGAAATATGACTGTAATGAAAGACTATTCATAATACATTTTTTTAAATTGTATATCTTTCAGATGTGTTTCGTTCAACAAGACCATTAGGTAGTGTTGCCGCTGTTCTTTCAACATATATAGTCAGCATCCTTATGCATGGACTGAACTTCCAGTTGGCGGCAGTTCTATTTTCGTTAGGAGTGTACACGTATGTTGAATTTACCTTGCGACACAAGCTTGCTCAAGTGTTTGATGCTTGTATTGAAGCACATCCTTGCAGACAACGTTGCTCTCACCGACACAAAGCAAAGCAACTCTCTACAAAATTAGCTAATGTAGGATTTGGTATGCTGACCATGTTTCATCTGTCATACCTTGGAGTCATGTTTGATATGTCTTCAACTCTTCAAGAAAAGGGATATAGCTATAGTCATACATTGTCAAAATGGTCCAACCTACACTTTGCAAGTCTTTGGGTGGTTATAGGCACCTATATTTTTTATCTCTTGATATAGTCTATACTTAGGATACTTGTTTTCTGTTTTACCTCAAACAAAAAGTATTGATTTTATCAATTTATCTTAAATATGAAGTGATAAATCTTTGATGTACTGTTCATATGATCAGTACTCTACCATGTAAGTGTGTATCTAAATATAAATATAAACACTTATACCCTTATTAATGTTCAAGTCTTAAAACTAGTTGGGTTAATATCCGTCCAGTGTTTATAAGAAAATTGGGGGAAATGCTTAACATTACAAATGTTTCAAACATTGTATGCTTTTATTTGTTTATATGCTTTAGTACTAAAAGAATTTTATATGTACATTATAAATTATATACATAGCGTACTACATTTAATGTTGTTAATTTGTCACTTTATGTAAATTAAGGGTGCAAACCAAGTTATTTGTGGATCTTTTCTTGCAATTACCATATTTATTAAAAAATTGCATGCCATATAGTTTAGAAATAAAAAAAAATTACTCTTAAGGATCCTCTTAATATAAGTGCTGATAAGCTGACCATCGGTTAAGGTCGTCTAGCAGTAATGAAAACAGCTGGTTTTACAGTTGAGTAAAATTGCTGACAATCTTATGGGTTGTTGCATCCATTTATATTATGTTCACGTAGATAGTATCCTTGAAATACCACACTTGGTTAATTATTTTAATTTAAGAAAGCATTTGGGTGAAAAATAAGTCATTTTAGATGTGTGACATCAGTTTTCCTATTGTGATTCCTGAAGATTCCTGAAGATATGAATATGTTATCACTTACCTACCATTAATGCATTTTGAGTGAAGGAAAAATATTGTATTTATTAGTGCTGGTTATTCAGCAGCCAAATGTTTCTATTTCCGATATTATCTTTAGTCTACATTATAAATGTGGTAGTACTAGAATATTATGCATGGTTATATCTCTTTAACTACAAACAGGATATTTTGAGTTTTGGTGATTTCAATTAATCACCATAGAGCAGGGGTCGGCAACCTACAGCACGCGTGCCATAGGTGGCACACTGAGTGATTTGAATAAAAATAATATAAAACCTTTATTTTTAATTAAAGCCATTGATGTGAGTAATAATTTTAATAACAACGTGTTTTATGTTTCAATGATTCATTTGTTTTGTTTCAAAATTTAAATTTTGCAAAACACATTTATAATTTTTATATTTATTCTGATTTATATTAAAATATTAAATATTCAAGAAACAGTTGTTATTTAATGCATTTGAGTTGTAAACATGCTGTTACATTTACATTGTACAAGTTCAACTTAAATTTGTTTTAATAATTGTACTAGTTAACTTGTATAAAAATGTAAGTGATTTGGGTGGTCTTAGGTTGGTTAGCATGATGAGCGACTTTGCAATATTACTTCGGCACAACGCTACTGAAAGTTTGCTGATGCTGCCATAGAGTTTGAATTTTCATAAGCTTTTTGATCATTTTAAGTAACTGCCAGGTTATAAAATCAACAAGGACATACTCTACAGTAAAACCTTTTACCAAATTAATAATGACTATATTCATTTTCGATTTTTGCAATTTTAGATTTGTAGCATACCACAATATAAGAAAGCCATTCTCATTTCACCTGTTTATTATTGAAGCCTTACACTCCAATAAAAAAAAACCTTACGAATATTCAATATATATTTTTTAATCATCAATTCACATCCTAACAGTTCTGATTGAATCTTTGGCTACTTTCACTTTGAAAATGTCCATAATTGGTGACTGGGAGCTGTTTAGAATCATAGTAGCTTGATGTAGAAGTGGCCTTAGCTCAACTTTAAAACTTCCATTTTTTGAGCCATATAGTAGCAATATGACTAGAAATAGAGGCACCTCCTTTTGTGTTTGTGTGTGTGTGTGTGTGTGTGTACACATAGTGCCTTAAAACACATCTTTGTCAGAGTGTGTCCTAGTTCAGAACGTATAAGTTTGTGTCTTACCATAAACTATTAAAAGATGTATTGAAGTATTGTTACAAGTATTATTTTTAATATGTATTTTATAATTGTCTGTTCTTTGTTGGGTACACAGTACCTATTTTTATACACCCTCAATTAAAGATTTTAAAAAGAGTCTAGCTTTTATTTCAATCCATTCAAGAAAGTTTACATGAATTACCTAATTTCTTGCGATGTAAATGATTTCAATATGTATTAGAATAAAACTATGCCCCAATGCTCTCATGTGGTTGATGAGTCTATATGGGTGTGGAGGTCTACATTTCAGGGTGCGAGAGATTAAAGACACTCTATAGGTTGTTCCACTCTTAAATTGCAATACAGGTACTATGGAGTGCACAGTTGCTGGATTTTTATCCTCTGGGAGATAGATTGACAATTTTTAGATTAGAACCTCATCAAATTTTACAAAGTGTATAAACTTTAGGATAGTACATTTTAAGTTTGCTTTATGTCTATAATTAAGTACTATTGTGTTTATTATTATATTATACCTGCTTTAAATGGACACTAGCCAAAATCACATACGATGAGTAGGTTGGGGTTTGATTTCTGGTGTGTTGAACAAAAGATGGCTTTAACAAATCGGTTAAAACAAATTGTTTTCCCCTCGTTTATCTCTGAAAATAGACGTGCACTTTGTTAGCAATCAGTTAACTCATCCTAATATAATAAGTTGTTTATAGCATTATCTTAAATTTAATAACACAACTAGGTTAAATCACCAAACACATTGTAGGCTGCATCAAAATACCTATCGAAACACAACACCAATATCTCAGAACTGGTTGACAGACTTGGAAATGTGGTATTTGGAAACTCATGAAACTGAGACACAATGTTCATTTTCATATTTTGTAAATAATGTGTGGCTTAAAATAGTTTTTGATAGTTTATATTGCTTTCACTAGATGTGTCAGTGAACGATATATAATATAGTCAGTGGTGGGATTCAAAAATTTTATCAACAGGAGTGAAAAATAAAAAGATGACTAGTTTATTGAAGTTATTTATTACCTTCCTTAAAATAATTTCAAATCGCTAATTGATTATCATCATACACTTCCAGTCCATAATAAATACATAATCGAAATGAAAATCTAATGGAATGTAATAAGAGTACACAGTTAATCTTAAAGACCAAACAGAAATTCACAGTTCAAAGACGAATGAATGGCAAGTTTATGTATTTCCCATCACACCAACAGCTGGGCCTTGGATAAGAGAATAATATAAAAGTGACACTCTACTGTTAGTTATTAAAGCCATAACATAATAATGTGAGTTCTTATGGTGCTGGCATCCAGAACTAAGTGAATCGATAAAAATGCTTAATCTATATTTCCCTGGTGGCTCGATAGTAATGAAGAGTCGGAAAGACCAAGCTCAATATTGAACTTCCTCCTCGAATTTTGCAAATGTAGCACATCACTATGAAATAAAATCCATAATAGCAACATCAATAGCAGCCGATTCGAAAAAATTAAGGACCGGTTCGATGAACTTGGGAAATTCTAGGAACATGTTCGTCCAAACTGGCCGAATCCCACTAATGAATATAGCATGCTAATTTCATAAAAATAGCTATGTTAATTTTAAGCTACAAAATGGCATCTTCGTTAGGTGGAAAAAAGACTGTACTTATGGGTCAGAAAGAGATGCTAAGGGTCCATAAGAGCCTGTACTACAATCAAATAGCAGAACAGCTTATAGCAATAATGTGTAAATTTTACTATGCCTTTTCCTCTGGTGCGGGTACTGGATCTCACTGACAAACATAAATTATCTAACTTAGAGGAGGCCGAGTTTTAAGGAAATGTGCTTACTTTCATTGGAAGAAATATCTAATACCTTAATATAAGACCGCATCCCCAATCACCTGTTATTATTGAAGCCATTTCAGCAACTCATTCATGAGATACGTCATTTTGCTTTGTTTCCTTTTACTAGAAACTATTTTTATTTGTTTATACTCTAGCGCATGGCTGGAAAGGCAAGTGATATGGTACAGACAAGCTTGAAGGAAAAAGAGAAAATCACATCTTGAAGTAGCCAATTATTTTCATTTGATTAGTATTGATTTCAACCAAGTCTAGCTCTAAAGCTGGTCTGTTAAACTCGTGGGATGAATACAGCCCCATCCACCTGTGGACTTTATCATTAACCATCACACAATATGACCCTATTCTTTAATAAACTCCGAGGGAATACAACATTTAAGAATGTGATATTTGGGAATGAGGCATAATTTTGAGAATTCTGGCACTTGAAGTTGGCAAAACCAAATTATTTTTTTCTTTGGTATGATTCCCAAATATCGTTGGCATTGCAATGCAATGTTCAATAGCCCATATGTATGTTAACATTTGTTTTGTCCCGTGAAAAGGAACAAACACTCGAGAGCTCACAGCTTATGGATGTGCGTTCGACAACAATTTTAAAATCATTTTGCCATAAGATTTAAAGCCCAATATTAACACTGTTGCTGCCAATAAAAGGTTTCAAATGTTTTAGTAAAAAATATGGGGTATTATTATTTTTTTTACTACCATGTCTTACCACCTGTTCAGGTTATACAAACATATGATAATTATTACGCTAATGGGTTAGAGAGGGGGGGATAAAAGCATGTTTAAAGGTAATCTAACCGCATTTGCGTGCAAGGATAGGGTGAAATAATTTAGTAAAAACCACCCTCAGTAGACCCGACCAGGATTCAAACCTTGACATCCTCGTCCAGTCCAACACAAGGTGACACCTTGGACCATTAGGCCACTGAACATGAAGCATTTGGTAGTCTTGGTCTCATTCTTACATATATTCTAGCTTTCCTCTGATGAGGAGGTTGGGACTCGGATCCCGGTCGGGTGTATTTGGTTGCTTTTACTTGTGTTTATATGGTTTCCCACCTCTTCCTTGGTGCTATTGCAAGTACACTTCCTCTAAAACCCAACCTTCCTCAATCATTCACCCTTAGTATAATTAATATATATTTGTATAGTCTCAACGGGTGGGAAATAAGTAGCAAACAAGGGCATAGTTTGGTTTGAAAAGTTTGGGGAAACAATGTTGTGTGATATTATATATACGACGTCTGTCTCATAAGATCTGTAAAAAAAGTCTGAGGTGCTTACTATTAGATTTCTGTAAATAAGTTTGCCTAGTTTCAGATTTCTTGGTAATGGAGGTCTTGCATCTACAGACATACACACAATCACACAAAAACACACCCTGTTTAATTCACATGATTGTGTTTATATGGTTTCCCACCTCTTCCTTGGTGCTATTGCAAGTACACTTCCTCTAAAACCCAACCTTCCTCAATCATTCACCCTTAGTATAATTAATATATATTTGTATAGTCTCAACGGGTGGGAAATAAGTAGCAAACAAGGGCATAGTTTGGTTTGAAAAGTTTGGGGAAACAATGTTGTGTGATATTATATATACGACGTCTGTCTCATAAGATCTGTAAAAAAAGTCTGAGGTGCTTACTATTAGATTTCTGTAAATAAGTTTGCCTAGTTTCAGATTTCTTGGTAATGGAGGTCTTGCATCTACAGACATACACACAATCACACAAAAACACACCCTGTTTAATTCACATGATTGTAAGCACCTACATAATCCTTGCTTGTTTTCTTGTATGGTCTAGTTCACAATTATGTAATGTAAACATTTAGTGTGTCAACACTTTAGTGTCAGTAATCATAACATTAGTTGACAAACAAATACACTGTGTGTTGAGTGAGCCCATCTGTTAGTCAGCCTTATTAACTCAAGAATTACATTATTTCCACCAGACGACCTGTTTTTTTATTTAATTGGTCTAGAGGACTCACTCTCAGAAGCTCTTGTACTACTCTTGTGAATACTCTTGTTAGAGTTGTGCTGATGATGTGTGTTCGAGTAACTATGCTGCATTGGACTTAGCGCGTATTGCCATAACTATTAATTCATGGGTAAATGTTGGTCAATTTCATCTTAAGTATCGTATTCAGGTCATGAGGATGGACCTTTGCTGGGAGAGCCAGGCAGGACCTACATATTTAGAGCAACCAATCTGATGGGTTCTGATCACAGACTACTGACACTAGAGTTGATTTCTTTGTAATCATTCTTTAACCATAGACTGCCATCACATTTTCTCTATTGTACTATCTATACAAGTACTGTAAAATAAACAACAAAGCTCATATTCTCCTCGTTATCATTCAGTCCCGACCACTCCTTTCTCTTAGAACATCCTGAATGGCCACTCAACAAATTGCCCAACTAAAGATTAACACCTAGGTGGTAGCGTCGGTAGTTGTCTAACTGCGGCGACTACTGATGATGGCAAAGGAGGGAGGGGGTTGCGAAATGATAAATTTATTCTTAAAATACATGTAATTTTCTATCAAACTTTTTTCTCAAATATGATAACGACAGTAAGAAGAATTACATTTCAGAATGGGGGTTAGAGGACACAGCCAAGAAAAAGTATGAACTATAATTTCCTCTAGAAGATATATAAGATTTTTATTTTCCTTCAAAATTTCCTGTGTTTCTAATACTGTAAAATAACGGGATCATATAAGCAGCCTAAGTGTGTGAGTAGCTCATAGTAAATGAATAGGTAATATCATTCAGATGCATCATAAGGGGATTCCCCTCTGTAGCTATAGTTTAGGGTCAAGCAATACTTTAGCTGAAGATAATTGACTAAGCAATATGTATGCAGGGGATTCCCTTCTCTAGCCATAAAGCCGATTGCTCAGACAGTATGTACACAGTTTTACATCTGTTCATTCATTGTATGCCAATAAAATATCACAGCATAAATAGTAGGTGTGTTCTTACCTCCTAGCATGTGCAGTGAAGTTGTAACTGAGACAGTTTATATACTATATGAAAACTAGCTAACAGAGGAAATATTTCTGAAGTGGATGAAAATTCACATACATTCACATACATCAAAAATACAAAATAGGCCTAATGTGTTTTGTCTATGTATTTATAAAATCTATGAAACCTTTTAGTAGTTCTATAAAATCTTACAAAATATGATTGTGTTAATAATGAATTTAATATGATATATAACCTTGGTTTTTTTTATTTCATAAAATAACATATGACATTGACATAACATATCCTATATGCAGCATACTAATCACAATAATATCTTTTACAAATTTACTTTTCAATTTCCACTTAACTCTTTGCACAAATGTAACAGGTTTCACTGATAAATGATCATTTTAGACACAACATGAAAGTGAAACTCGAAGTTTTAAGAGTTTCCTGAAAAGCCCAATAAAACTTTTTTTTTTTACATACCTTAATGAAGTGCAAGCTTGGCAGTCAGGATGTGTACTATGCCCTGTTAGAATACAGACACTCTCCTCTGCAGAATTTAGGGTATTCTCCAGCACAATTAATGATGTCAAAATTGCTGAAGTCTAAGATACTGTGCATGTTCTCTCAAATACTTTCAGTTTCTTAGAACTATGATTAACACCTTACAAAAGACATGGAATTTTTTTTTAAATACCAGGAATGTATTGAAATTACTCCAAATGCATCAATCTAAAGTTTTTGGAATTTTAAGTGGAGGTTGGGGAAATGAGAGATGTTGAAATAAGGACCAAAAACTCATGGAAAGGTGTCACCCCATAATTTCCAAAACTATTAGAATAAAACACTTCTCATATGGTAGAAAATTGAAAAATTTACGAAAGAGTAAAAAGTTCAACCTTAATTAACCAAGAGAGTCTAAACCTTTATAATTTCAAAATAAGGATCAGTGAAATTGAGAAAGGGTGGAGGCTGGAGAAGTGGTGTGTAGAAATTTCAAAAGCTTTAAAAAAATAATTTTTTTTGTGTAAGCTACTAGTAGAAAATTGAAATTTGTCAGGAAGATGAAAGAGCTACCCGAGATAACTAAAACGTATGAAGTTTTTTATTTTATAAATAAGATATATAAAATTGGGGAGGGAGGGTTAGAATTTCAAAAACTTAAAACAACTTGTAGTTGTAGTAGAAAGTTGAAATACTTGCAATCATACACAAAGATTACCCCCTGATAATAATAAAATGATGAAAATTTTTAATTTGAAAATTGGGCTCAAATTGCGTAGAATATTAGACCAAAAAAATTTTGTTGTGCTAGGAAAATTAAATTTGGCAGGTATAATTTTGAAGGGACCAATATGTCTCTTTAACAACCTTACTTCATTTCTGCACATTGTTACATTGTGATGTTTTATTTTCCCATGTATTTTTGATGTGGGATGATTAATGTTTCCTTTCAAATGTTGTTTTAAAATTTATTGGTTGTTTAGTTTGAGATTGTCGTGGTTAACCTGATTTGGTACCTGTCTGCCCGAATGAATTATTCGAACACTTGAATATCCTATTAATCTAAAATTTTTCATGCTAATAGGTCTTAATAAAATATTCTTTAGAAATGTTAAAAGAACGAAAATTTGGCAGATAAAAAATAACGAATAGAACAGACCAGAAATGTTGAAAATAATTAATTCCTTCACTAAATTGTTACTGTTACAGGACTTAAAATCTGTTCACCGTAGGAATTGTTTTCTGAAAGGCCTTTTTCCCTACCAGAAATCTATTATATAGTAGGATATTGGTAGGAAAAAAGACCTTTCAGAGAGTAATTCCTACCGTTAATGGAGTATACATGACTACATAACTGTCGCCTTCCCCGGGCCGGATCTGGCAGGGTAGCTTGCGGAGAAGGGTAGGGTCGGTGACAAGGTGGTTGGTTGGGTTCAAAATGATACTGGTAATTCCGTTTTTTGGTTTAATAGTAGCACTAAGGGATGATACAAAATGTTAAAGGTGATATAAAAGAAATATACGAACTTGGACGTCTGCGCTCGTGGAAGTGAAAACTTAAACTGTTGGAACGACTGACACAACTCGCGATCCCCCTAGAGACTCAGACTCGGTACCCTGGACACAGTGGCACAGGTACTACTGATGATCCGAAGATATAATCCGCTATGGTCCGGCGTTGGGCATCGCAACTGCCTCCGAAATAGATGATAATGTGGCAGCCCCGATGTCAATAAAACAAAAACTTTTATAGACCTATCTGGCCTCGTTATTCCATAGCTAGTGCAAATTTGTTGTGAGTAGTCAGCATTCTTATCTAATGTTTTCTAATTCACCAAGTTTGTTAACCCAGCACTTTCAGTCACGTAGGTCCAAGAAAGTTATGCAAATCAAAATAAACATACCAATCTAGCTCAGGGTTGTGACAGAACTTTAATTTGTTTTAGCTCTTTAACTACAAATTACACAGCTGCATGTGGGACAGCCGAGCTCGAGAGAAACACTGGGCCCAGAAGGAGTGGCCCATCCGTGTAACTTTAGAAGCCGGCATGCCAAACATTGTGAACGACCCAATCGTCAGCCGAGATAAAATGATTTTCCCCCAACTCCATATCAAGATCGGCTTGACGAAACAGTTTGCGAGGGCATTAAATACCGATGGTGAATGTTTTCAACATATAGTTTATGCTTTTATTGCTTTATCTTTCGAGAAGATCAAAGCAGGTGTGTTCGATGGGCTTCAAATTTGTGCCCTTGTACGTGATAAGGAATTTGTCAAGAAGATGAATGATAAGTAGAAGGCAGCATGGCTGTCTTTTGCGGCAGTTATACAAAAAATGTTTTAGTAACAAAAGGGCAGATAGCTATGAGGTACTCGTTACTAGAATGCTGTTGGCTTTTCACAAACTTTGGTGCAACATGAATGTCAAGCTCCATTTCCTGAATAGTCAACTTGATCAATTCCCCCGAGAACCTTGGGGCTCTTAGTGATGAACAGTGAGAGCGCTTCCATCAATACCTCATGACGATGGAAGAGCGTTATTAAAGGTGATGGGCCAAAATTATGAGGCCAAACTGTTGCTGGAGAATCAAACGAGATTGCCATGAGAAAGTTTATAAACACCAGAGCTACAAAGCAAATTTTTGCCCAAATAGGACCTATTTGAACTTTGCATTCCCATGTGGAAAAATCATATCTGGCCAGAAATGCCCAGATCTGGGGCAAATCTTGAATTCCCAGATCTGGCCAATTCCAGTTCTGTACCAGAACTGGCATTTTCCCACATGGGTTATAAGTTGTTCTGAATCATCTATCATATTTATGTCGAAATATATGTAATTAAAGAGCATTAGTGCGTACTCATATTTGACAATAAAGTTTAAATATTTAATATTTGACAAGTGGAGACACATATTTTACTTCGCAAAAGTGATTTTTTTTGCCTTTTTTAAAATCTTTAATGCAAATAATTGTGACGCACCTACACGTTTCTCTGAATATTTAAAGAATGTAGCTTTGCCAAGACTATTTATTGTTTATGCCTAATTTTAAGAATGCACGACCATAAATTCCTCAAATAGACCATGTCATTATGTGAGAGGCGTAAAAATTTCGCGAAAATTGAAAATGTTGAATTGCAAAAAAAACAGAGAAAATCTAACTTCAAATTTGAATTCAGCACACGCAAATTAGATAAGAACAAGTGCTGGTATAGATGCAACAATAATTTTGCTCCCCAGTGTTATTATTTATGCTGAATCATTCTTATTTTTACCATCACCAACAGGCAAGAGATCAAATACTGTGCATAGAGAGAGATATTATATCTTCATTTCCAAATGAAATTTCGGCTTTTAACACACGTTTAGATTAAATGCTTATTTTTACATTGTGTTTTAGTCATCCTAGTTTTCGCGTTTTGTAACACAATTTAATCAATAAAGAATTGATATTTAAACATAGTTTAAGATTTGTTCACTTTAACCTATGGTTAGTTTAAATACTATAAAAGAACAAAGTTACTTTATAGATTCCTCGTGTGAAGAACGGGTACACCAGCTAGTATATTCATACAAATTAGCGAATGATGTCAAAGTGCCATATTGTCTTGTAAGTGCGCAGGAGAAAAAGAGATATCTAAAAGATTCTTTAAAAATCAAATGAATATTTTAAAATTCCGGCTTCGAGGTGTACATGTTCGTGCACAGGGACTAATATATTTTTTTAATTTCACACCTTTGCGTGCAATAGTTAACGCGTAGTGCTCATGACAGACAGACACACAAACACACAAGCTCTTAATTATATTAATATAGGCTCGAACCATAAAATAAAACTAATTTTTAAGATTTCTTAGCTTTAATATCTTCCTTGTGAATCTAATTATTTTATCTAAGGTTTTGTTGAAAAACGGTCAAAAATTGTCTACGTCACTAATTCGAATATTTTTAACTTTTTACAAAAATGCATGTGGCTACCATTCTCGTTTTATAGGTTATTGGTGAGAAAAACTTACATAGTAGAGTAATAATATTATTGTTAGTGAGGTGCAAATGCAAATCACAATGAAGAAATATAATTAGGCCTACTTATTATGCTGTTGAAGCTTACATAAAGAATGCGAAGAGAAAGTCCGAAACGATACCACCATGGTGAGTTTGATGTAGGTAGAGAAAACACGTGAATGGCCAATCCGATACTTTAGGTGGAACCTTTTTTTCTCATCCTTTCTTCAATGAAGATATTTACTTCAGTCAGCCAAGCACACTCATATCCGATTCTCTTCCGATGTTACTTTCTTGATATTACAGCGCGTTCAATCCAGTTATAAACCACATAACCACATAACTAATCGTGAATTTCATCTACAGCACAACCGAGAAGATATTAATTGTCCTTACCTACATCAACATATTTATATTAAGAAAGAAATTAAACAACCGCTTATTCAAAGTAACGTTGTCTGAGTTTAACACATTAACTAATAAAAGTTTGTAATATAAATATGAATGTAATTTACGGATGCCAATTGAGGTACAGGATAATTTATAAATACATGTTTTAATGTGTCAGGAACTTGGCAAAACATACAATGTGAAGATGGAACCTTGCGCATCCAGCAAAGTCGATCTTTCATGTAGGCGTGCCAGAGCTGATGGCAGATTAAAGTACAAATATACTTACGGGTGCCCTTAACTGCCGAAAACCGTGGCTTAGCTAATTTTGTACTACAAACCTTGTGGGACCATTTTACTTTCTGTTTGCATGTGGTCTCCCTTAAGTGGAACTATTTGGGTATCGTTTTGTTATCTCCTACCAATACCTATCAAATGGTTACTTGGAACATAGTCTCGCTGCGTAACGTTTTGGAATAGATACAGCTTGATAATTCGATACCGGTATCGATAGTTGGTATCGTCCAATACGGTTACTAGCAATGTCGGGTGAGACTGCTTGGTAGGAATCAAGAGGGAGAGTTCCTTACCAATCCACCAGTTTGAACAGTATTGGCATCGGCAACAAATGGCAAGCTGCACCTAGTGTAAAACGTTCGAAAACGAGCCTACGTTTCAAGTAGCTGTTACATTAGTCTCGACATATATCTATTCATATAGAGGTCACAGACATAAACATATTTTGTTTGCTATAGATAATGTTTTATTTTATTATTATTATTATTATTTTATTATTATTATTTTATTATTATTATTATTATTATTGTTATTAGGTCCATACTGTTGCGATACTGTACGTTTACTATCAAAATAATGTGTATCATCTAAGAATTTCAAAATTTTGCCACATCGGCGCCTCATGCATTTTCACTAGCGCGATCAACGTTTAAACACAGTACTTATAAGTGTTTATAGCCATTTTACACCATGCTATCCACTCATTTAACAAACTCCTTGGAAATAAAAAAAACTTTGATTAGAAACTTAAAACTGTTAGCACTCCTTACAGTTAGGTTTTTATATTGTATTGAATGTTTTATTTACTCCAATCCTTAAAATAAATTAATATTGTTACATATCTATTCTCTGATAATCTATCGAAAACTAATAAAACAAAGTATCCAGCATTAAATAGCAGATAAAATAGATGTAATTTAAAATGAAATACTTGAGAAACCTGCTTTTCTAGAATGATTATAATCTTTAATTAAAGTTTCGAAAATTATATGTTTGAAACTCTATGTAAAAGAAAAATAGTTTCTTGGAGGATGGTTCCCTCCAAAATACTAAATTCTCTTATTGGTTGTTTTTGTCTCTTCCATATCGTAAAAAAAAGTCTCAAATTATTTTCATAACATCACATTTTAATGGACAACTAAATATTGTTTTTAACTTATAAACAGTTTTATGCATTTAAATTTGTTTGTCGTTGAAAAAATTAACTTATAATAGGTTCTTTTCTATATTTATTCTTTAAATTTGTTTATTCTTTAGGCGTTGGTACTCCGAATGTCAGCCATTTTCGCAAGCCGTTTGCAACGAATCCGTCTTTGTTCATTTGTTAAGTGTCGGCGTGGTACTTTTGTGAAAGTGTTCTAGATTTTTTTACGAATATTACAGATAAATTCCTAATGGATTACTTCCAGGGATATCAAGAAGGAAGCGGTGCATCCTCTGGAAACGGCCAGCAAGCTCGTGGAACGGCTGCGATTCCGGGTCGAGACGATGACCGAAAATTATTTGTTGGCGGGCTGGGCCGCCAAACCACAGAGCGAGAATTACAAGATTATTTCAGTAAGTTTGGTCCAGTCGAGAGTGTCACCGTTAAAATTGACCAGTTCACAGGCCAATCACGTGGGTTTGCTTTCATTGTTTTTATGAATTCAAAATCTATCGATAAGTTGTTGGAGACTCCAGAGCACTTTATCAACAAGAGGAAAATTGATCCTAAGAGGGTGACAAAAAAGTCTCAGCAGGGTAAAATATTTGTTGGCGGTTTAGACCCAGAGTTGACCGATGATGATATAAAAGCATATTTCTCCCAATATGGCACTATCGTAGAAGTTCAAACGCCTTATGATAAAATGAAGAATCAAAGGAAGGGTTTCTGCTTCGTTACATTCGATGCCAAGGAAGTCGTATATGAGCTGTTGAAAAACCCAAAGCAGTACATAAATGGTAAAGAAGTTGATGTGAAGAAGGTAAAAGTAAACCCTGAAGCCATGGGAGCTGGTGGCCGAGGGGGAAGCAGAGGTTTCACGGGAGCTTATGGTGGCTACACTGGTGGGGGATACGGAGGAGGCTATTCCCAGGATTTTAGTTCTGGCTATGGAACCTCTGCTTATGATAATTATGATGGTTATACCACAGGCTACTATGATACCAGCTACTACGACGCAGGCCAGGGAAGCTATGGCACCAAGCCGCGCGGGGGTGGTCGGCAATTTCAACGGCACCAGCCGTACTAAATAATGGTAAGATTGTGTTTTATTACGTTGTAATTCTTTGAAGCTGCAATAACAAGTTTAGGCGCTTTGAAAGAATCCTGGACATAGCTCTACCTATTTTTACGAGTCTAGTAGTTTAGGTACAAGAAACATAAAGAGGGCACATTGTGTGTGCAGCATGACAATGTCCCACATGCACATAAAGAGGGCACATTGTGTGTGCAGACAGACATCATCTCGTCTCTTAGTTATCACCTCATGCCGCCTTAAGAATGAGATACAAGATGCATATTACATAAGCAAAAATAACTTAATTTATATAGTGTGTGCTTTTAAATTTAATTTTAACACTAGAAGGTAAGATGGCCATGCTTTCTTTTTTTCTGAGGTGATTTCTTGTCCTTCAAAACAGGCGGTAATATGCACACAATTACTGGTTTTTAACCACGAACAAGTTGAATCACTTTGGTCTGGTATGTTTTGAATCTGCTACGATTAGCTTAAGAGGCGGCCACCAGGACGGTGCTATCATCAGTACAAAGTTGTTAACATCTGAAGCCATGATTTTTGTGTATTTCGGCTGTATTTTAGCCCTTGATTGTGTATTCCAAGAGAACAAGAGTTGTGAAAGGGGGTTGTTTTAATCTTTATTTTACCTCGTATTACATAACAGTGTGTAGAATGTTATGGCAAGAAGAGGAATAATGGAGGTTTATAGAGGGTTCTAAAGAGTCTAATTCTGTGGTCCGGTACGTGTCGGCTCCCGACGGTCCCAGACTAAACAGTTTCAACCTGTAGCCTAATTCCTAAAGTACAGTACTTATTTTGGAATTATGAGACAGTAATATTTTGACTTGAACAGCACTAGTGCACGGAACTTCTCCCTTGAGTTTTATTTACAAGCTCTACTTGCCAAAAGGGGGACGAAACCTAAAAATCAAACCTTTTAGGCCATTTTTTTTTCTAAAAAACTTGAAAACCACTAAATGTTTACTAGTACCACTAACACTCCTTTTACATCCTATAGTAAATCAGAATCTCAATTAATATTCACTAACCTGCCTTGGTGATTGCATGGTTCTAGGCGTCACTCTCGCAATAGACTGGCCTGCCTATGACGGGATTGGGGTTTGAATCCTGCTTGAATGTACTGAGGATGGTTTTTCTTAAGTGGTTTTCACTCTCTTCAAGAATGTGGGTACACTTAATCTAAATTCTACCTTCCTAATTCCTAACACATTAGTGTAATTGGTACATAAATTGGTAGTAAGACGCAGCTCTAGAAAACATTCTTGAAATAGACTATTTGACTATTTTACACGTGAACTGACTCACGGGACTCTTGTTACTCTGAGAGTCATTTACTAACTTTAAATCTTAACTAATTTTGGAAAAATGATTATTTAAGCAATATTGAAACTATTCAATTAGTCTGACTATAGCAGGGCAAAATGGGACCAAAATACATGGATAATTATTTTTTTTCCGCCCTCCAAGACTTGTGCAACATCCATTAAAAACAAAAATATGTATAATTACAAATAAAATTACATATTTCACTTTGAAATCCACTATAAATATTTCTCATTTTTTCAATTTGTTTAAGGTATCTAGCGTGTGCTATCTGAACCTACTGATTATATCAGTACATGAGAGTTTCTATGAGTGAGGTAAAGAGAGCATACTAATTTTGCCGGGCGTTCCAGGGTTCTTTTACGCACCAAACTCCAAAAGAAGTTGTTTTACAGATTTTAATCACTCAAGAAAAATCCTGCGATCTTGGTTAGATTTGAACCCACGAACATGGGGTTCTGAGGCGAGCACTTTACCTCAAGACCACTGAGGTGAAGCGGGAATGAGTATAAAAATGTAAAATGTAATGAAGTTTTGATGGACATTTCCAGTTGCTGCCTCTGCTTTTCCCGTTGTGTTCACTCGGAGCTCTCCACATTTGACCCTAATGTATTCCTGGCTTCAATATTAGCCGAGTTACTAAAATAACTTTGACGCACAAGCGCTCATAAAACCCTCAGTACAAGTCAGTTATTTTGTTTGATATCACCTCCAATACCATATGCTGGACCTTTACCTTGAGATGTGGTAAAACTGTTCCATGTTATTGAAAAGTTATTTTTATCTGATAACACTTAGCGGCAATAACAACAAAGTGATATTTTAGCTGGGACGCGGGCCCATCATACCAAATAAATACCCCATTGGTAGAGGAATGCATAAGGTAAGGTTATTATTAGGGAGAAAGGGGTGTTATTTTTCTCTGAAAGTGATATTATTTATGTCAATAAAAGTCAAATTATTATTAGTTAAAGATTATGGCCAAAGTTGAGGAAATGGTAGCACCACTTCAGGATTCTCAACCATTTATATAACAACATTAGGCTACTAACACATGGTGAGCACACATTGATAATGGCTGATTATATTTCCATATACTAAATAAATGGCTCCATTATGACTCAAAGCGGTACTACCGTTTTCCGGAATAGTTGCAAATGAATATTTAGTATTATTTATATATCCACACCAAGTTAATTGTAAAATACACTTTTCTTACAATGTTAACTATACTAGCTCTCAAATGAAAACATCGCCGTTGTGGCCAGATTATATTCCTCAAGGTGCGGCAGAAGAGAGCGTGAGTAGTTTTACAGTTTTTATAGCATTCAATTTTTTTGGCCAAAATAAATAAAATATTTCTCCATTAGCAACATAGAGTTTAGTTTTCTGCACGTTCTAGTTTCAATAGATCTCGAATATCTGCTACAGATGTCATGGAATTTTGTCAAAACTTTTTCTCTTTATTTAAAAGGTTTTGACAAAATTCTAAGACACCCTTGACAAATATTCAAGATCTGTTGATACTAGAATGTGTAGAAAACTAAACTCTATTTTGTTACTGGAGAAATATTTTATTTATTTTGGCCAAAAAATTTCAATTCTATAAAAACTATAAAAATACTTGCGCTCCCTTCGGTCGCATCCTAAGGCAGGGCATGAAATTTCAAATCTGAAGACACTAGCCAGACTAACATTTTTGTTCGCCACTATTTTATATTCATGATTATGAAAAATATGAACAATATTTAAAATGTATGTACTTTAGCACTTTATGTTTTTGTGTATTGCGGCCTTTCTGCACTGAAGTACCTCTTGTCAATCACAACTTTTGGGACTCTTGTTATGGGAGGGTTCATTTACAGAAATTCTGAGCAAATCATCCAATCATCCAGTGCCTCAGTCTTGAGAGAGTTCCTGTAAGCCATCTTGAGACTATTATGTCAGCTGAAGTCCTTCTCATATGAAACTGTGCTCACTGGTAGAACAGCACAAAACATGAAAATCTGGAGTAAATTGGGGAATCTTGATGGACACTTTTCATTATGAATCTTCTCCAGTGGCTGATTCAAAGTCAGTGAAGAAAACAAAAGTTTGAATTCTGTCCACTCTGCTAATAGAAAATCCACTTTCTCACTGAACATGCTTGGGTTCAAATACATGAAGAGCTTCTTTATCCCTTCGATCCCAAATTAGAGAATTTTTTCTTTGGGAGGCCAGCCCCAGGGATAGAAAATGATGTACTCACATCTATTGATATAGATTGCAATCTTGGTTTGAAAACTCGCCTTTTCCAAGGCATTTACATATACTGGTTTGAGACACGAGAATCTGAGCCTATATAGTTTGGGTGTGTTTGAAACACACTTTAAAAAACAAAATTTTAGTCGCCGGACTCAAATGTTTGGTCGCCAATGGCGATCTGGCGTCTGGAAATTTAGCGCCTTGCCTTAAGGTATGTTCTTTTGTCCACCAGAACATTGTTATACATCACAAGAAATATATTTGGGTAAACTTTTGCAAATGGTAGCCAAATTTCCTCCTCACGTGTATTTTGCCAATTCATAAGATGAATCCTTCTTGGCCATATTCAATAGTGATAACTTCTGTAAGTATGCGCAAAACATTTTACACTTAGGAACATAATATTTGATATCTCAATATCATTACTCTCGATTTTTACACATACCAATATCGAAATAATCAATTTTATTCAATATAAGCTTGAACCAAACATGCTCACCTGCAGCAAGGTCCATTTATGTTAATATCCTTACTTGGACATAATGTGCAAACTTTTTAAAGGCTAAAAACAAACAAAGGATCAAAATCAGAATTTAAGTACTGTAGGCAATCGTAATGGGTAAAAGTAGGAATCGTGGCTATTAATGTGAAACTAAAAAAAATACCTGAATATCTGAAAATACTCAAATACCCTGTGATTGTTTTATTTAAAACCTGTAAAAACAGCAGCCCTGTCATAGCACGTATTTGCCAGTGCTACCATATTGAACATTTTATTGAATGATGTAGTTGCCAAATTAAAAAAGTGTTTATTTGGAAAAAAAAACTACATTGGTTTTATTTGTGTAAAAGCTGTAAAATTTACGTGGTTGTAAATGCGAATTTTGCATGTTCCTACTGATAAGTACTTTTTGGGAACATTTCTAAAAGATAGTCACTCCAAGCAATAATAGTGTCTTTTGAATGAGTAAGATTATCTTAAGCTAAAACTATTGTATGAAGGTTTTCTAAGTGCCAAATTGTTGCAGTAAATAGACCCACCCATAATTGTTGCCATCGGGCACTTTGAATCTCATCTTGAAACACATCATTTTCAGCAAAACTCAACCTGAATGATTGCTTTGTTAGTAAATATTTCCTTCTCGGCAGATTGTTTAATTTCTCGGTAGTGTTTTGTTTAAATCCTTTTCACATAGCAGTACTCAAGAAACTGAAATGAGGCTTGCGGCCTTTCGCCCATGGAACTACACAAATAAGACTCAAAAGTGATGCAAGTAAAACCTAAACTACCAACCAGTAGCTTGGGTGTCACCGCTAATGTATTTCAATAGTTGTCCACTCACGTGATTACTGTTTGCTAGTTAGTTTATGACACCTCTGTGATTAGTCACTGAAAACTTTAAAGAATCCTAAATCTTCTTTGGCTACATCTTTTAAATCTGTGTTGGTGATGGTAAAATAATACAGTTTGAAACTCTTTAGTCCGGGACCCTGACCACAAAATTTGACTCTTAAGAACCCTGTCTATACTCCTTATGCCTTGGCCCTCGGCTTGCCATATAACTCTTCGTTCTTTTGCTATGTCACAAAAGGTAGAATAAAGGTTAAAACGGGAAATAACACAATCATTATTCCTATCTGAAAAGATTGTTTTTTTCTCATAGGCCTACCTGGGATATAACATCCAAAAACCGTATAACCCGAACGGGTAGTAAGGCGCGGTGCTGAAAAAAGTAAAAGTTATAAGCTTTCTCTAACTATAAAATTAATGCTGCCAGGTCCAATGTGTTATACAGTTTGGTCAGTGGTAGCTCAGCTTACATTAGAAGTAGACCTACATCAGGAACAAAAGAATGGATGAAAGTGGATTATCTACACTA
Organism: Timema bartmani; assembly: GCA_902151455.1. Lineage (NCBI taxonomy): Eukaryota > Metazoa > Arthropoda > Insecta > Phasmatodea > Timematidae > Timema > Timema bartmani. The sequence continues at coordinate 87,836 of CABFWB010001339.1, read as the reverse complement.
GAATGTTCCCTAGTATTCTTCTTAACAATCTTTTTGAACCACTATTGCAAGGTAGCTTGCTTCATGTACTTTGGTTTTTCTTCATTTAATCTATTTTGAATCAAATAAACAAATGATTTTCTGTTCTTTTATAAAGTTCTTTTGTTCCAGTCTTGTAATTAAATTTCTAGTCATCTAGACACATTTATCAATCAAAAGTCTTTCTTCCGCTTCCTCTTATTAATTAATTTAGCACCGTGTCTTACTACCCATTCAGAGGAGGTAGCTGACTTTATATCAAATCAGGGTAAAGTCGCTGACCTTATGAACATATAATATATTTCTATAAGGAAAACCTTTTTTTGTTTTATGAGATAATTTTATTATATTTGGAAGAAGGTACAGGACCTTATGAACAATAATTTAGTTTCTAGGTATTCTTTAGGCCTACCATTCTGACTCGAGGAAAGTAACACTATTTTAGAAAATTCCTTAACATCTCTTTTCGATCAGCAATAAAAGCAAACTTAAACTAATATCTAATTTATAGAAACGTGCTCTGCTCAATGAATGTTTAGCTGTAAAATGGTACCTAATCAGAGCAAAGGGCCATAAGAGTCTTGTATTGTAGTGGGTTTTACTGTATTCTATTTTTTTTTTTAATTGATATAGACCAGTCTGACTTACAGAGAAAAAATGAAATATTTTATAGAACTTTTTCTAGTTTGATTGTAATCTTGCATCTGGCCAATGGACTCTTAAGAATTACCCTCTAACATTCTGGCCACTGCTTCGTTGCACTTGTATTGCCTTTAAATTAATTGTAGAGCATTTGAAATGTTGGAATGGGTCATTTTTAGAAAGAACATCGGGGTCAATACGGGTCTAGTAGACCTGAACATATTGGCGAATTTTCTTTGAGATTTTTACATATTTATTTAATGATTTCAATAACTCAGTGTAAACAATTAGTTTATTTCCGGTTTGTGTGATTTTGTGAAGATAACTTATAAATTTGTGTTTAAATCATTTTCGTTTTTAAAAAAACACTGACAATAATTTTGTTTTTCTCTTTATAGCTTTGCATGTAAAATACTGGTAACATTTATAGTTTTTGGTCTGGATTGTCCATGAAAGTCTGAGAATTTCATAGTTTAGAAAGTTACCATATTAACGTTTAAATTGAAATAATTTAAAAAGTGGTTCATTTGCACATAACAATTAGAGGGAAAATGTAAGTGTTCTGAAACTAGTGACAAGGCCAAAACACTTTCATATTCTTGTGCAACCACAAGTGACACACTCGCCATTAAAGTAGAGATGACAACCTTTAAGAAAATTCATTGACGCCTATTGAATCCCTCGAGTTTTGGTCTGAATAGGCAAATATATGGGAAACACAAATGGAAAATAAGGGCAAAGAAAAAACCCCATAAAACTGAGAACATTTTGTGCTTCATTTCAAATTCTCGTTATGAGTATAGCATAAATGAATTAAACCTAGTCAAAAATGTGTAAAAAGACTATAAATTAATCATAAAAATAAGTTATAAATATTCCAAATGCAATAATATTGTCTGAAATAATAATGGAATGGGGTATACAAGTTGTAAGCGGGCTTAAAGATTTGAAAACCATGCCATTCTTAATGAGCATTCTTTTGATTCTAAAATGAAAATGTAGAACTGATAGAATAATTTTCAAGCACAGTTTTACCAAAACTATGCCATCCCACTTTGCCCCCTTTCCAATTGTCACTCAAATTAAAAGCCTATCAACACACACATATCTATGTGAATATTCCAAATATTCTTGTAACCAAACACAATAATTTTAATGGCAATGTTAACATTTTAAAATTTATGTTACATCCAGACAATTTTAATGCTTTCATACAGTAACTTTTTTTTTGATAAAATCTTTGTACATGTGTTCATGAAGAAGATAAAACTATTTGTTAGCTTTAATAGTTATTGTTAGTTTTGTATGCACCTTAATAATTCAAGATAGCCACTTCTGTAACTGAACAGTCTAAGGTATCACACTCGTGTTAGACTGGCTGGTTGATGATGGGGAGATTGGTGTTTGTATCTCAGTCAGGTTTACTGGGGGGGGGCTCCTAAATGTTTCCCCACTCTTCCTCCATGCAAATGTGGGTAGATTACCTCTTCCTTCCTTTTTCTTACCCCATACAACGAGATAAGGTAATAAAACTGCTTCAGATGAAATTAGACCTTTTATTCAGAGTTTTTACAAATATCTAAAACTATTCCACTTATTTTGTTCAGGTTAGTAGGCATATACTATTTTTTTATTTAAATAGTTTCATGTTGCATCATAAAAAGAAAAAAAATGCTAATGAAAGATTTTGTTGCACAAGTTAGTTATCATAGCGTATTCCAGCAACCAAGGGCTGCACTACCGATATTTGTGTCATCATTTTCATCTGAAGGGGGTAAGAACAAATACAGAAATAGGCTCACAAGAACATCTTGGTAAATGACAGAAAAGTTATTCAACACAATTTTTAAAAGATTTTGGTAGAAAGTAAATGCAATTCTTTTCTGGAAGTAAAACACTATGTTTTAAAAAAAATATTTGAGTATCAGTTTGTTTAGAAAATTAAATCCTTTTCATTTCCTAGCACTACTAAAAGTACTGACATATTTCCATTACAATTGTAAAACAAGTGACAAAGCCCACCCTTGATTCAACAAAGGTGTTGAAGGAGTGTGGTTTGAAAGGGAATCCAATAGATTGGTTTGAGCATGTTGAGAGGATAACTGTGGTTAGAGTGACAAAGCAAATATATGAAGGTAGAGTGTGTTGATCAAAAGGAAGGAGTAGACAATTTAAGACGTCATTAAAGGTTGTTGAAAAATGCGTGATAAAGAGAAACATTAAAGAGTTTTAAGATTAGAAGAGCATGTATGACTCGGTGTATGGATGTTGAAGAGAAGGGAGTATGCAAGGATAGGGAAGTGTAGAGAAAGTTAGTGAGGGTGGATTAAGTACCGAGTTGTTGTTTTTTGAGCTGTATGCTCAGTTTCTTGTCTACCCCGCAAAGGAACAGTGTTATTAAGTAGGTATGTAAGTATGTAATAAAAATAATAAAACAACTATGAAAGGAGATCATCTTAAATATATGACTTGTTTGATAAAGAAAAGCCAGACATTGTTTCAGGTGCCGCATACTTAAAGGGATATCCTCATTCTGTGGAATTTCATATGGAAATGATGTTCCTGAAGCTTCCAAACCACTAAAACAATCCTCAACTATCTTAGAATGTTCTGTTGTGACCCTCACTCTGCTGTATTTCTTATGGTAATGTCAGTTCTGAAGCTTCCAAACCACTAAAACAATCCTCAACTATCTTAGAATGTTCTGTTGTGACCCTCACACTGCTGTATTTATTATGGTAGTAACAATTCTGAAACTTCAAAATCACTAAAATCATCTTAACATTTTCTGTTGTGATCCTTTTAAAAATGATTTGTTTAAGGTTGTCTAGATAAAACTTTCTAACGGTTCACTTTGATTTCTGAACTTTGACATACACATACACAATAAAGTTGTAATCAAAGCTCTTTATACAGATTGATAAATTATTTTATCTTCCTTAAGGCTACTACCACACAGAAAAAGAGAAAAATTGTTTAGTGTTGTTTAGAACAGAGTTTTCAATTTGTTTTAAACTTGGTTTAAACTGTTTCCATCAGTGCAGAAGCACTAACACGCGTTAGTATTCTTCAATGACTTTCTGACGAAGGTGTTACGGTTTTTGGAAAGGTTTGTGAAAGTCAGCCTTATCTATTCAAGCTATCATTGATTATGGAACTGTGTCATTAATAGCCAGGCTCTACAGTTTTTTTGAAGACAAAAGATTAATAACCAACTTTCAAAATATATTTTGTTTAGTAAAAAAACTTAGATGCAAGACATACATAATTAATAATCTATTAAATTATGAGGTATTCTGTTTTTCGACAGATACATTGGCTTGTCTAATTTAAGTCCTCCAGCATATCCTATCAGCAGCTTACTTTTTTATATCCTGAAACTACATCTTCTCTCCTCGTTTGAACTCATCCGTTGGTTGTGGTCCTTCTGTCCTCCTTCTCTTTTCCCTCTTACCGTATGTGTCACTAAATAAACCATTTCTTCTCATAGAGCAACCCATCCAGTTAGCCTTTCTTCAATGAATCACCTGAAGAATGGTCTTATTAAAACATCTTTATTTGCCTCCCAATCTATCCCCATGCTCCCCAAACTTTCCAAATATCTATTATTTTATTACTTATAGTTCATGTTTAATCTTCATACAAAGTGATGCTCTATATCAAGATGGATCCATTGATCTACTCCAGAAAAGGAAAATCCTTTGCGGTCTACTACGGTGCCATAGGGTTACATTGTTTGTTCCATTGGTAAAAGATAAATAACTCATTCTGTGTTTTAATAGTGATACTATATGCCATATAAAAACTTATAAAGTCCTTTCATTGATTGAAACTGAAATTTTCATCAAACTACATTTTTTTAGCACCACGTCTTACTACCCGTTCGGGTCATATGCTTATGTATTAATTACGCTAATGGTTTTAGGGATTAGGAAGGTTATATTTGGATGAAATATACCCACGTTTGTGTGGAGAGATTGTAAAAACCTTTTTGTAAATCCACCTTAAGTACACCGGACCGAGATTTGAACCTAGATCTCCCTGTCATCGACAGTCTAGACTACTGCAAAAGTAGCACGTTAGACCACGTGGCCATTAAAATGGGTTAACTACATACTACATAGTTTTACTGAAAAAAGTATTTTCTCATCAAACACTTGAATTTGAAGTTAATGCACTACACAGTATAATATTAGGATATTTTGTTGAATGAGCGTTAGTAGCTACTCTGGCACAAAGGCAGGATTGTAAATGTCCATCAGTCAGCTTTGATATTATTATCGTCATTTGAGGCAAAAACAATTGCAAACCCTCTCTTTCATTTTCTTTCTCTCAATCTCCTTTTATCGATAACCAAGGTGATCTACTGTTTAACCACCTCTGCTCTACATGTAACATTGACAGCTTCTTCATAATCTCTGGGTCCAGTTTGCTAGTCAGTATCATTCTAATCTTTATGAAAGAAGCCTTGGCCATTGCTATTTTTTACTTTAACTCTCATATACACTGCATGCATGTCACACTCTTTAAATATTTGAAATGCTCCACATTCTCGAGCTGTTGATTTCCCACCGCAATATTAATTAGTGCTTCTCTTTGGTATATTCTCAATGTTAATTTCTATTCCACACTCTCTTCCAGTTTCAACTAGTTTGTTTATCATATTTTGAAGCTCTTCACAGTTTTAATTACTAAGTCATCTGCATATTTCATTGTACTTGTACATTTATTATTACATGTAATAATATTTAGAATAACATTAACTACAATACTAATAACCTCCATCTGCTAGCTATATTTAATTGTATGGTGATATACAGGCCATTTGGCATGCATGCCTTTGACCGGCTGTTTGAAACAAAAGATGACTAACATTGTCATTCATGTTGGTTTCTGTCTGAAGCAAGTTTAGGAAAGTGACCGTGTCTGTGGGTTTGTATTTGCGAAAACAGAACTCTCACAAAACATTAGGGAGCATTTCAAAATGGTTTCAAACAGTTTTGTTTGATCCAGTGTGGCTCCAACCTAAGACTCATTGTATCGATCAAAACTCATGTAAACTAAAGCTAATCATAGCTCGACACCATATTTTAAAGTGTTTTTAGACAAGGATAGCACAATTAATTACAATTCACTGTCCTGTGTTTGAAGAAACTAAACAAACTAATAGGAAGAACATGTTTAAATTACAGCTGGGGACACTTGACATGTTTTTTCACTTTTTGTTTTGAAAGCTATTATCACAAAGATGAATATATTTTATATTAACAAGCTGTACTTTACTCGACCCACCAAATTCATAAATGAAAATATAGCAACTAATTTATTTGTAAAGTTGATTTATTACAGGTTTCTATGGCATATAAAATATAAAATAATTCTTAGCTCATTTTTTAAGGCAAAGTCTGAGATGGACATATGGAAATCATCAGCTATAAATGATGGATCAATTGAGATCATGAGCTATCATATAGCACCGATAGGGCTTTATGCTGCCAATGAGTGGAATGACCCCGGTCACGCAGTGACTCCTGGATAGCTCAGTGGTTAGAGCATTGGCGTAATAAGCAAAACACCCAGGGTTCGATTCCTGTGTCCAGGTGGTATTTTCAATTTAAAGAATATGATATTTAGATGCGGCTATAACCGTAATTAACAAAAAAGAATAGCTTGACTAAATCCATAACTTATATTTGGTGGTTGAATTATTCTTCTAGTGTTTTCCCAAATCAACTCACTGGCCTTAAGGAACTCGACAGTTCATGGCCACCAGAACGTAAGCTCGCCATTCAGCCCTATCCTGAGACTTCAATCCAATCCTTAACCAGACACACAACCTCCTTTGAAAATATTTTTTAATCCTCCCATAAACATTTAGGCCTACCAAGGGGTCTTGTTTCTTCAGGTTCCCCAACTAAAAGTTTGTTTAAACTCCTTTCGTCATCCATACACACCACATGACCACATCCTCCACACCTTAATTATCCTCGAATATATTTGGGTATGTATACAAACACCAAAGTTAAACATTTCTAATACAATTTTAATGTACTTTAAAGACTGCACTGACCTCATTTTTCTCTTTCAGGCAGAGCCAATTCAAACAACAGCGCAATTGAGGATCTTTCACTCGTGGTTTTGTGATTTTAAATCTTGGTGAGAGATTTCAATGTGTTACAAAAGTACACACAACTTGCAAAACTTGAAATGTGTGAACTGTTGACCTATGTAAAACAGTTCCAAGGAAACTTGTCTTTTCACTAATACTGCGAAACCTTTTATATACTAAGTGGAACGATCAATCTATTGGCCAATTGTATGAGTGTTGTCGTCTACTCATTAATATTCACTTCTTTTTTTACCAAATGTTATTTTAATTTAATAATGGGCACTTTAACCTGTTGGGATGAATTACATAAACTCTAGTATGAATACATAGGATGTGCATTTTATATTGTCTCTGTGTCTAAATTTTCAGTGTACTTAGTTTTAACGTTGAAATCTTGAACTGTAGGCAATTCATACATTTGTAGATATGATCAGGTAGCTTGTGTCTGATGTGCTAGCCCAAACAACATTGCAAGTTAAATTTGATACAGTGTAACTTACAACATTGTTTGTTCCACCACTTCTTTTATTGCAAACATTGTCAGTCACGAGTGTTATAAGTATAACCCACATTATAAAAGAATTGGGAATTATTGTATTTCCAGTGAAACCAATGTGCAAAACTTTGAAAGTGAAATTGCATTGGACAAAGTCTTTTGGTGCAAGTACCGCCTTAAGTAATTGTGTTTTATTTACCATAAGCTGAGAGATAAATGTTAGAAGCTTATATAAACTTTTGCCCTGTATTACTCAGTAAATCCTATTTTTTAATTTTTGATAGTTTGGAGATATTCCATTAAACTTTCTTTGTGAATGCTATGACTAGCACATTTGCAGTCATAGTTTAGTTAATTTATTTGCGCATAGGCAGTTTAATTTGGGGAGGGCACTTTGGACTCTCTGAAAGCAGTCTCTATAACTTTTTTTTAATCCTATTTTGTTGACACTCACTAACTTTGAAATACTTTTGAATTTTGTAGTCAAGTGAAACTAACAATCATAAGTTTTTTTTAGTAATCGTTTTATCATAACTTTTAATCAAGGCGTATTTAATATTTGATGACATATTGTCCCGTCATTTTCTCGCCATCTATATTCATTATGAGTTTGTAGGTGTATATATTTTTCACTACCTAATGGTTGAGTAATGATGTTGTTTTAAACTGTCCTTTAATTTACTATACTATTAAGGACTATCATTGTGTGTGTTATGCGAGTTTTCTTGCAATGAAGAAACTACCATAGCAAATGTCACTTATCTGCACATTAATTTTTAAAGACTTGTCAACTTTTGTTTTAAAACTTGGATATCATAGACTATGTGCAATCGTTTTTTTATCTTGTTATTTCTAATGTCGTACAGTATACTATATTTGGTGGAGTTTAATGCTAGTTGATAACTAAATATCAAAATATTAGTCATATTCAGTTAAGAAACTTTTTTGGCGTTTAAAAAGCTATTAAATCAATTTTCATGAATTTATATGTTGTCATGCTATCTGCGGCTGTCACTTTTAATAGTTAATATCACAAACTATAAATTAAGAACAACTATGTGTCAGTTCCAAAGTCAGACTTGGCACACCTCAAGTGCAGCTCTAGGCCTATACTAGATAAAACTGGCCCATTCCCTTCTGGTCTAGGTAGGCATCATCCTGTATTTAGTAAATCACCGCACTTGAGGTGAGCGAAGTGTGACTTTGGAACTGGCCCAATTTAGTAAACTGTTACCAATCTTGAGTATTTTATCAAAGTTTCTCCCCACAAGTCTGAAATAGGCTATAGAAGCAATTTAATTAACTCCTTTCACAAATCTTACAATGATCAAATTTGGCTTAGTTTGATTTAAATAATTTTGAGAATTATAAATTAGAATTAAGACATCGCCAAGACTGCACTTCTAATTTAACCAAGGCCTTGATGAGCTTCAAGTGGAAACGATGCAATGCATGCTATAGGTGGTCCAGGGTCTACTGTAATGATGTCTCGCTGAGTTTAAAGAAGATAATCTCAATCCTAAGCACAACCAGTTAAACCAACTAGACAATGACTCTTTTTTTTAGTTGCTATGTAGTCACGTTTAAGAAAATGCGTAAACTACAAATATCTGTATGCATATCTTATGGTTGGCTTGGTATTGAATATTTGTCTAAAAAAAACCATGCTTTTAAACATCTTGTCTGTGCGATGAAGGTTAGATGGAACCAATTTAAAAGTAGATTGCGACCTAACTTACTAGTGTGTCACCATGTCCACTTTATTTTCTCACATTGTCATGTTACTGCTTGCTGAATTATGGATGTCAATTCTTTTGTTGTGGAATTAATTTGATCCTTTAGGGTAAAAAAATTACAGTAACATCATTTGTGATATATATACTTAAATAGTAAGCCTTGGGGTTTTTACTTCATTACAGTGTTTTTATATTTTGGAGGCTTTAATTTCAACTAAACATTACAAATGTTGGTTTATTTCATTTTGTATATTAGATTTTTGTATGTATTCTTAATTTAAATTCATTTGTCTTATTCACTTAAAAAAAGCATTACATACATAAACCTACCTTATGAACATTTTTGAAGACCTTATTTTTATTTTCTTTAATGTTGAAAAAGTCACTTTATACATTCCATAGCCTAGCTTGTCAGCTTCACTTTATATAATACTTTTCTCTTGATCATCCAAATCGTAAATCTGGAACTTGTAACAATAAAATCCTGTTTCCTCCGCCAAAAAAATGTGCAAATAAGTGCAATATAACATGGCAAAACTTGAAATGTCATGATCACAACAAAAGTCTATTATTGTTGGTCAGTATTTTATAGAACTCAAAGTATGAATTTATTTTGTCTTTAAACATAGGCTGCATGAATGTCTTGGCCCTTAAATATTTTTAGATACAGAAATATGCATGTGCTTTTGTTTCAGGATATGTCGGGAAGTTTTATTAGGCCAAATAGTGTTTGACTGTTTCTTTCATTTGGCAATTAATCTTTAAAAAAAGTATGTGCCTTTTGTTTAAGATTTTTATTACATAGCCAATAAAAATGAGACAAGAGATTATGTATGTGACTTATTTTATTTTTGTTAATAATGTATTCACACATATACATGCAATTGAATGTAATATAGTTTTGTTATTGGTTTAAATATCCCTGTCATAGCTAATAAAAATGTTTGATACATCTACATTGTATACATTATGCTTGAAAGTACGTCATGTAACTAAAATGAAATACCTTTTAAAATGTTCTGAAACATTAGCATTTGAGTGTTATTGGGACACACAATAAGATTTAAACTAAACTTTGTGCAGGTATATTACTTTCACCTTTAAGCTTATAACTATAATTTACTCAAATAATGATTGGGGGTATTTGAAAAGAGTGTATTTTAATTTCTGTTGTAGCTTTAAAGTTTTAAATTACAACTGGCTATCCTGCATCATCAATTTACATTTGTTTGAATGTAATGCAGGCAATAAGAATGCAAGTTCATGTGTGTTTAACCTTTTTGTTTTCCAGTTTAAAAATATTCTCTATGTATTTCAGAACTCTGCAGGATTAGGTATTCAAAGTAATTAAAATTAATATTTTATTATTTGATGTAGCGTGCATCAGTCTAGTGTGTTTATATGTGATATAATGTCTGAGCTACATATTACTAATGTTGCAAATTACTTCTATCACTTCATAGCATTTTCATTTCTAAAATATAGTACAAAAAACCATACTGAATAAATGCATCATTTGTTATAAATTTATACAAATGCAATATTTGTTAAAGATGAATTTAAGTAGCTCATTTTGACTAACGTTATTTTCACTAGCTTTATTAATAAAAATAATATTTATTTTGATTATTAACTTTATTGAAAGCTACAGGGAATTAATCTGTGTATGATCATTAAAAAAGGTTGTTCAATATTTTTACAACTTTGAGCATGAATATTGTTTGGTGGTTAAGACAAATTAAGTGTGATCACTAAAAAATAAGCACATCACAGAAAATTAAATTAAAATTTACCAGAATATTATCAATAGATGTTTTGATTAAATTAAATATTCATAACATTTTTTTATTTATTGTCTTAACATTAGCCAAAATGACACATTTGTTTGATATGAAACAACATAATATTTACTGGTTTATTGGCTGGTTACATATACTAGCTTTTGGCAATAAGCTTAGCATAATGTTAGTGTTTATGTCCACATAAACACATTAATACCATATGTAAAATGTTACATTATCAGCCCAATTCTTACAAGTAAAGGGGAAATACTCTGGGTATCATAAGCTAAGAAATTTTTCTTATTCCTAAAAACTATATTATATTATTTGAAATAACAATATAAATGATTTTTTTTAAAGTCATGTTTAGAATCAAATAATCTAATCTAATCCTGCCTAGTTATTTAATTTATTAATTAGCTTTTATATTATTCCACATATTCTTTGTACCAACCCAAATAAGGGGTAATGTTTACTGCACATGGCTTTAATTATGTAATGTGTATTAAAAGTAGCAATGTTACAGAATAGAGTAGTTTCTCTGCCTCATAGTGAAATTTTATTAACTTTACAAGATTTATCACATGATTTTTGGCTGTCTTAATTTTGAAAATGTTAGTTTCTTACGCAAAATTTAATATTATATATTGATATACAAAAATTGTGTTGATGTTTGAACAAGTCAAATTCCATTTTTAAGTCTTATAGTTACTTTATTAAGGACTACTTTGAATATTACTTTATTTCTGTGCCCATTAACCTTAAGGGACTGGCACCATTGCATTTTTGCATTGACCTATTATGATCTAAATAATAATCAAAAACGCATACTTTTATACATATTATTATGGAAGCAATATAGCTTATTATTTAAAAAAATAGTACATGGTAATTGATAAATACAAAACAACACTACCTAAAGCTTTGTAACCTAATCTACAAAATACATAACAATCATAAAATATAATTTTTAACCAGGACGTTTATTGAACAGAAAAAAAAATACAAGCAAGATTATTTCAAAAAGTTACATTTTTGTTGAAAAAAAGACTTCTTCTTTGAGTTCCTTCAATTCGTATTTTTATGTATAATAGCAACCACACATGAATAACAACTACAGCAAACTAAAGCTACATGATAGCTTTCAGACACATGATAGAACTTGCAAGAACTATGCAACGGCGGCAATGGGCCAGATGTATAAAATCATGACTGGCACCGTTGCTTATTCACAACATTCCTGTAAGGTGCCAGTTAAAACTCCCGTATCTCAGAAAATAAACATTTGTTTGAATGTTTGATGACATACTACACAGCAGGAACTAATTGAAGAATACTTGGAGGGAATCTGACTAAATTGCCTATAGTTATTATTATTTTAAAAATTACAGCTGTTGTGAAATTGCAACAATGCCAGTCACAGAAGGTCAAGTAATTTAAATTCGCACTAGAATTTTAAATGGAACTTTAATGTGAATATTTTACTGCCCCAAGTGACCAGGGTTAAAAATGTCCTAAGTATTATAATTGTATAACATTAAATAGTTAATATTTTTTATTTTTTCAAGATTATTAAAAACAATTTTTTCTAATATTATCAACATAATTGGAGAGAATTAATTTTAATTGAATTGTTTTCAAACATGTAAACTGTGAAAAATTGGAAATTGAGACACAATATAAAATATTATAATGCAATATGTAAAAAGATAAGAAAAAACACTTGGAGAAAGGGGAAAAGATTTTAGAATGAACACACATTAATATGTTGGCATATGCTTCCTTAGCAGTATGCCTAACACTTCCACCAAATAAAAGTAATACTTCAGTCAATTTTAAACTATATCAAACAAGAAAAAACATGCATAAATCTGATTTACCAAAGGAGTGCCTCAAAATGGGTCAAAACTGGCTTTTATGCTTATTGTCCCTGATCTTGTTTGCTAAAGGCTGAAATATTATTTTTATTTGTTTAGTGAATATGTGTGCAACCTATTTTGCTAAATATTAGAAAGGAGTAGTCACCATAATACTAAGTGTTAAGCCTACTGTTTTCCTTCTTCCTGGACTCTTTAGTTTAAATTGTCAATATTTTGTTTGGGTCTACATCTTTTCACATTTGTAATGTTTTAAAAATATTTAAGATGTTTGGTTTTATTATTTTTGCCATTACTATGCTAGTTATAGCTTTTGACGCTTGGTATAAGCTCATTAGTTCCAGCTATTTTCTCTTCTGTTTATAATAGACATTTCAGTAAAGTTTAAAAATACATTGTTTCACTCTATTGGTATTATATCTCTAGTTAAACCATTTTGATCTACAATGAGCACTTGAACATGGATCCATGAAGATGCACCATAGACAAAGTATACACAGAGGGGAAATTAAAAGTAAAAATATTCAGTGACGTTTTTTCAGGTGGCACCTTATATTTTACTTCTGTCGAGTTACCACTTCAAACGCTAGTGCTTTAACTTTTGGTTTCATTTAAAGCGTCGTGTTACTATGGCAAACAGTCTAAAATGGTGTTGCCTATGTTTACCTTAAGTTTCATCATTCAATGAGAAAAATTAAGGATATCGGGCACATTGTGGATTTTAGAGATTGGGGGAGAGGGACCTTCACATTAGGGACTTGTACAGTAAATAAACACATGCACAAGAGATTACTATACACTTTCATTTTAGTGATAACTATGCATGGCAGGTAATTTATGATGCAGAGTATCAGTAGTAACATGTGATGTATCATTATAATAGGAAATCATAAATGTTAAAGCTTAAAAACACAGTTTTTTTAAATGGTTGAAAGTCTTTACCTCCTTGGAGATTTTGAAGATATTTTTCAAAACGGTTTGCATCTTAACTTGACACACTTAAGCAATCCCTATCACACTGAGACACTATGTACAAAATAGAGAGGGAAGAAAATAAGCAGCTCACTTTTCGAGGCCTCGTGTTTAATTGCTGAGAACACTTCCCCTCTTCCTCAAACAAGTTTATAATCACCATATTATTTGAGCTTTGAAAACATTGACTAGCTTTCAAAAAACTACATATTTTTTTTCCTATTCTAGATATACAAATGCTACCACAGACCTTTTTTTTTACTCTACATCCTGGCAGGAAGACTCGTACAGGACATTTAAGTGGATAAGTCAAATAGCCTAAGTTGTAGAGGATTTATAAAAAAATAAGTTTACAATCAAAACTACTGCAAGATGAAAATAGTTTTTGACACTGTAGGACTAATTTTAGAATTATTTAAAAATGTATGGTCATTGTTTAACATAACTTTAAAGCTCTGAACAAAATTTTAATTAATTCATTCTTGACCTGCCATTATGTCACAGGTAGACAACGTCCAGAAGTGTTAAAAATAAGATCGTTAACCTGGCTAAATTATTTACTTATAATTCTTTAGAGGATAGAAAAATTAACCCTTTGAGATAAATATTTAATAATAAAGCAACAAAGCTAACTGATTCACATAGCCCGCAGTGGAGGTAAAGTGATTTAAGGCATCAGACCTGTGCTATACTTTTGAGAAAATTGAGGGTCTATTTCCTTTTTAGTGAACTGGAGAGATTTTTACACGTAATTTTCAGTTAGGGTTTCCCATTCTACATAAACAAATGCTGGTGCAACTATTCACAACACTTATCTTCACATATATTATTATATTAAATTGGATTCTGTTAGGAAGAAAGTTACAAAAGTTTAAACTTATCATGTATCCTTGCATTAAGCCATAGGAACAGCAGTTGTCAATTTTTTTATGTAATATTGATATGTATAAAATAATTTTAGAAATGTAGTAAAATATTATCATTGTTGACTGAAAAAGTTTCTAAGCCTTTTTCTATTAGAATATTTACAACCATGCATGTTTATAAGTACAATAACAATGAAGATGGGACACAACAAAAAAAAAATTTTTTTTTTAATTAACAACCCATTTTGATATTTGAAATTAATTGTAAATAATATGCATGGAAATGTCTTGTAGAGAGAGGGTTGGAACTTTGAAAAAAAAAAAAATATTCTTAAAAACATAAACGTATACACTCACCTTCTGCCACCCATCTTGTTTTTGAACAGATTATTCTGTTTACAATAGCAAAAGTGTCATTTACAGTGTTGCCGGGCATGAAGTAAAACTTTCCACCAAAACTTAGCTTTATAATTGTTTTTTGGTGAGAAAAGGTCAAAGTAAACCTTGAAAGTGTGTTGCAATCTTCTGCAGTAACTCGACAGAACTAGTTCAAAGCTGGACTGATTTCCTCCCTATTTTTCATTCTCTCTAGTGTATCCTTTCTCTATAGCCATGTACACCTTTTGCTTTAGAGACATCTATAAAAATGGTATATTTATCAAAACAAAAGTGTCAACACCATTATAACTTTAGACATTTGGCATATATATCAATAGATTATTAGGTTAATGATTCATTTATGACAGTTGCTTGACTTTTTTTGATTTTTGCCTTTGATACATTATTGGAATCTACAAACTATATTTTTTTTATATAACGGTGTTAAAATAGTTTCGACATGTGCAAAATAGCACACATGATACAGAAAGAAGCGTTTATGTCCTTTTAGTTTTCCTGGATGCAAGATATGTTAGTATTTTTGGCCACAATATTAGAATACTATTTTTTTATTAATTTGATCTTATCCTGATGTAACATTCTTAAAACAGTTTTTTAATCTAATTAATAACTAAATCTATTTACTATAAGTGTAAATAAACCATTTAGAATATGCCATGATCCTACAAATATTTTTAATGTGTTAAAACTTTAAGATAATATACATTTAATGTAGACTGCTTTAGAGTAATTTCAGATTGAAAATTGTCACAAATTTTGTTTAGGCTAGAAGGATTCAAGTACACCATGAATATTTTTTCTACCCAGAGTTTTTACCATTCTTTGTCCCTTAATGAGGTATATATAACATTATTTACTCTACTCAGCTCCGTTCAGGTAGTCCAGATTGTAAAAATATTGACTAACCTATTAAAATCTAGACTTACTCAGGGGAAATAGTCATAGGTACAAGATAATGTTAAGTGTAATGTGGTAGTAAAGTTGTTTTATAACTTAACATTGTTGCATTTAATAATAAGTCCCACGTTATTGTTAAAATTGTGTAGTCTTGCAGTCAACACTCCCCCTTTGAGAATTAGTTTATTGCTTATTTTCCATTTCTCTTAAGAAGTTTATTTTTCATTGCACAGTTGAGTTTTGTAAGTTCTATAATCATATTAATACATTTAAATGTATTTCTTATTGTTGTTTAATTTTCACAAAATGATAATATATGCTTTTGAGTTATGGGATGTACATATATTTTTTTTTTTGCTATAGCAATGATACAATTCAATTAAATCTTAAAATGCCAAGCAAAGTCGTGTTTCTTAAAATCCTATGTTTGCATATCATTAAAAAAATTATATACTTTTTTGTTAAATAAATTTGAATTGTGCTTCTGAGTTTTACTTCGATGTATTTAAAGTCTTGGGTCATTAATATATTATGTAACATCAATTGTTACTACTACAGTCAGGTATGAGATGAAAGTCCACTTAGGGAAATACACACAATGAGCATACAGCATCTTGAGAAGTTAGTAATAAAGGAATTTAATCAACTGTTATAGTATTTTATAAATACACAGCTCAGGTTAGCCATCTATTTTGTTTATCACACGATAGACAAACTTAAGATTATGTCACCAATACGTTAAATTCCAAAAAAAAAGTTCCAACTTTCTCTAGTTGGGCTTTCTTCTATTGGATTTTTAACTAATTAGTCTTAATTTTTTTCTAAATCGTCAATTTGAAAATTTTATGTTAGCTGCTGGCCTTTATTTTAATACATTACTATTGTTTCTGTATTAAGCTTAAACAACATTCTTTAAATTTTGCATGAATGTGTCTTCCTTATTTCCGCCATTTTTACCAAAGTTCCGCAAGTGGCCACAAATTTTTTCTTCACAAGGCCTTTTGATTGGTTTGTATATTAATAAGAATATTTAATGAAACTTAGACAAACATTGAGAATTATCACTAAAATTTCCCTCTTTGATGTTGAACTTTTATATTAATCCCTGTGTAATTCCCTATAATACTCGCATTACATAATGTAAAGATGACCCTCTTTTAAAAATCAAAACTAAAGAAATAATATACATTCAACTTCCTGTTCAAAGACTGTCCATATAATAGTCAGGTTTTGTGTAAAAAAAAAATTTGAATAAAAGTTGGGATTTAAAAAAAATGTGTTGACCAAATGACTACTTTCCCGCCTATCTTAAATCTTTTATTGTACAGTCATAATGTTTTTTAAGTTCATTAGTAAATCGTTGTGTTAACACTTAACCTGCAAATGTTAATTAGTTAACTGGTCCAGGGTGTTTACCTGACTATAGTTTTGAAATTCCAGTATATTTTTTAAGAAATCCAGTATATATGAAAGGAACTCTGAGACAAACAATCCCTATTTCAAAATCATAAACTGATAGAAAGTGGGGTAGGCCTAGGTCTGTCATAGTTAAACATTTTTACATCAAGAATCAAGTGTATTGACGCATATATTCTAGTATATACCAAGGATGTGCCCTAGAACCTACAAGGAATATTCATGGATTCAAGACTCAAATCATCATGTTTACTTTCTCACTATCTTACAGGTAGAGAAAGTATTGTGATCGTCAAAAAATCAAAGTCAAGATTTTGATGAATCTGTCTGTCTCTACCTCCAACTGGAGACTAAACTATTTTACCGATCGGCCTAAAACTTGGTATCTAGGGTTTTCATAAGGGTGCCCCGAGGGGTTTTTGGAATTAGATATCTAACCCTAAAACTTAAGGGTAGTTTACTGAAGGGCAAAAAGAGAAAGTCAATTTTATCAAAATTGGCTCTAACGATTTTGATTAAATTTCATTTCAAAACATTTATAAATATTCCAAACAAAATGGCTACTCTCAATATTTCGGCAAAATGACTTTAAAGACTCCGGTCTGATGCGTAAACTATCATTTTTTATCATATCTCTGAAACTATATGAGATATGAAATTGCGTATCATTGCAAATATGTAGATCTATTTATAATACAAATATTTTATTCAAAACATATTTTTATAAAACCAATAACTTCCAAGCTATACGCAAATATTGCAACCGTTAAAAAAAAAATCCAACCCGGAATGTTGATGGATGTCGACGTCTCATGACCCCCCGGACCATAAAAAGGGGTCAGTGGTCTTTGCAATGCCTCTGTCTGGGTGTCTGTTTCAACTTAGAATTAAGAGTAGTTTAATAAAGGGCAAAAATAGAAAAAATTGATTTCCTCAAAATCGGCTCTAACAATTTTGATTAAAACTTGTATCTAGGCGTTGATTAAGATTATAAATAAAGTGGCTATTTTCATTTTGCCATGAAAATGACTTTTAGGGTTCTTTACAGAAGCTGAAATTTCTGTATCTCCGCAACTATTTGACATACTAGATAACTTATCATTGCAAAATTGTAGTACTATTAAAAATAAAAAACTTTTATATGAAATATATTTTTATAAAACCGACAGTTTCTGAGATATTGGCAAATATATCAATACAATTTTGTGAGCTTTAATTGTAAAGTGATAGTACTTAAGTTCTAACTCAATAATTCTCTAATGCCATAGAGTAATTAAATATAAGTAAGTATCTCAATCAGTTGGTTATTTTTCCTTAAACCTCTTAGGAGAAATGTTTGTACAACAATGATCTATCTCCATTTTAGACTCAATAGTCAATATTTACAGTTTTTATTGGTAAAAAATTTATAAATGAGGAATTTAATAGCAATGCGATGACATGAAGATGTGCAACATCTAATAAAATGTCGAAAATTGTAACCGTAAGTTGAAATTTTAATACGAAGTATTGACACTTGTGGACCCAATATTGATCTTTTTTATCAGTTCAAACATAGTAACGAGGACATTATTTTCTTTAAAAATAAAATTATAAAATTTAAAACCGGGACTCAAAAAAATGTTTTACACAAGTATAATGCAATTTATGCAAGGGTTTGCTAGTGTATACTATTTCTTTTCACATATATTAGGAGTTTTGAGTAAATATCTCCATCTTTAAACAATAGAGCGAGAAAGCCCATGCGGAGTTCCGTACCATTTATTTTAAATAGGTACTAAGTTTGAGTTATTTTTTAAAGGTATTAAGATAGTTTCTTGTGGTTAAAACCAAAATAATGATAGGGAAAACCTAATAACCAAACAAACCCCAGATCATTAATGTACCATTTAATGTAAAAGGAAAAAAATCCTAGTTATTGGGAAAGTTAAACACTTATGCTTACAATATTTTCTAAAATTCAAATTTTCCAAGTAAATATGATGCCTGTATTAAAAGGTATTAATGTATGTATTATATTTCAAATTATAGATAGCATTCCAAAACGAATAAGTAGTCTTAACTATGTTTAAAATCTTGTTTCGAATTGGGTAAAATGAAATTATTAAAAGTAATTAAATATTGTGAGAAAACTTAAGTTTAAGTTATTTTAAATTTTAAATATAACATGTAGTTAAAAAAAAACTTAACATTTATAATAAAACAGTGATCTTTTACAAATGCTGACAACCCAAAACCTAAACATTAGAATTTTGAACTCTCAACCAGTTAAAGACCTATCATTAAAATGAAAATAAATTAATCGAATAATCATCATTTTTACAATTTTAACATTGTTTCTTTCTAAAATTATGATTTCAGTCAAATTAAAATTTTTACATTGGGAGTAAATATTGTTTTGAACGTAGGTATTTAAAACTCGTATTAATAATAGGTTCCACTACAAAACTAGCTCTAGTTACTATTTAGTTAAAGAATGATGTTTGTTAACTTCAGTGTTGATCAACATTACAATAAATATTGTACCAAACTTATTAAGCAATTACTATTTCTTATTGTCTACTAGAATTATTATTTTAGCCAGCTTATTTTTCATTTTGAGTTTAAACATCAACTTTTGTAAGCATTAAAAATTGATTTGGAATAAGCTTCATAATATGATAATTTCTAGCGCATACGCTTAAAGGAATAGAATTGAAACACATGAAGTCAGGGTTCCTACGGTCTGGAAAGTCAGGGAAAAAAATAATGGTCAGGGAAGCTTAAGAAAAGTCAGGGAAATGACAATTGATGTCACACTTTAGTTTCATCGGAAATTGTAAAGCCGCAGAAGGAAGGTGTTGCCAAAAGTGAAAGTAGTGTAGTGGCTCGAAGAAACCCTAACACTTTTGTTATGAAAGATAATATAAATAAGGCGGAAGTCATTTGGGCTTTGCAAGTTGTTGACAATAAAATGTATTTCAATTCTTGCAATAATTAAAGTACAATTTTTCAGTTTGTTTCCCCGAGTGTTCCATTGCCAGTGCCTTTACTCTAGTGGAGACAAGGCTGCATATTTCATTGTGCATGGCTTGGCTCCATTCTTTCATAACAGTTTACTGGACCACCTAAAATCATGTAACAACTTTGTAATTTGTTTTGATGAAGCATTGAATAAAGTTATTCAACGAGGGCAAATGGACATTGTAATCAGATTCTGGGACAAGGAAAATCATAAAGTTGTCAGTCATTGCTTGGACAGTGTTTTTTTCGATAGAAGCACCGCTGAAGAATTACTTAAGCATTTCTCTGATGGTATTTCTCCTCTTCCAGTCTCTAAGTTTATACAAGTGTCAATGGATGGCCCAAATGTCAATCTAAAGTTTATAACGCTTCTTCAGGAACACATCAAATCTGTCACAGACAATGAAGTATGTATTTTTATAAATCTGGGACATGTGAGCTTCATGTTGTTCATGGTTCCTTGAGAACAGGAGTGGAACCTGTCAATTGGGATATACATTGCTTATTGTGTCACACGTACTACCTGATCACTGACTACAGCTCGTCAAGTATTGTTTACCCAGTTGACAGGGTGTACAACTTTTCCTTTGAAGTTCTGTGGTGTGCAGTGATTAGAGAATGCAACGTTCTTTCAAAAGGCATTACAAATATGGGACCACGTTAAGTTTCACAAAGAAGAAAAGATTCCTAAAACAAAACCTGTAGGGATACTGAAAAGAGCAGCTTGTGATCCATTCCTGAAGTGTAAACTAGCTTTCTGCAAAACAATTGCAGATGGATTTCAGCTTTTCCTTTTTGATTGGGTTTGATATATTATGTTATTTTTTCCATCATTTTCCCTGAACTGATTGGCAAGACGTCTGTGTTCTTATTCTTCCATGAGAGGTGAGGCAAGGTCGGCGGTAGGGGAGGAGGAGACCGAAATAAATGTAATTAAATTAATATTTCCACATGAATAGTACCATAAGATTATAGTGGAAATTTTGTGAGAAGTTGGTCAGGGAACCTAGGAAAATAGTCAGGGAAAAGTCAGAGAGAATTTTTTTACAAATACTGTAGGAACCCTGGAAGTGATCATGTGCGATTATTACATTGACTAATAAACAAAATATGAAACATTTCAAATTTCTAAATGCTTGTGATACCTTCGTTTTCTTGTAGTGTAAATCAAGTAACTGAGACGTATTTGGGGAAATATTAGCTCATTATAACATGTATTTTATAGACTTTTCCTATAGTTTTTAGTTTATTTTTAGTCACAATATTTGACTATCACAATCAAAGTAGTATGTGCGTTTATAGTTGCGACACAGTGTGTCCAGCCAAATCGGAAACAAATATGGTTGGACTTCTAAAATAAGTTAAAATTAATATTTATTTAATCTAGGAGAACAGTTCATGTAAATGTATAGAACTTTATATATCTAGCATTTTTTAAATGTTTACTAAAGAAAATAGCTTGGGTTAACATACCAGTAGTTGACCAACTTGACTTTAAAGTCATAAAATAAGGCTATACACAGTGTTAGATCAATCCTAACTGGTCCCAGCTGTTCATGGGACACCAATCACAAAACAACTGAAGTTGAAGAGGAAGTGGTGTCAGCCATTTTATAAAGTTCATGCTGCATAGGAATCTTGTGTTTTTGGGATCATGAATTAAGGCCTGGTAAGTTGCACCATATTTGCTATCTCTTTGCATTCAGTTTGTATTTATGATAATTGTTTCCAACCTTAATGATTGAAAACTAAAATATCTGCTTAATTAGATAGTTATATAACAGTAAATGCAGAAAAAATATTCTTAACCTAAAAATGTACATGGTCAACTAATGGTGTTAGAATAATATGTTAAAGTCTAGTAGTTGACCAAAATGGTCAACTATTGGTTTATTTGATGTTTTACATTGTTTCATGTTCTCAAGACCAAAATGGTCAACTATTGGTTTATTTGATGTTTTACATTGTTTCATGTTCTCAAGATTTAAAATAATATATTATGCTACCATTCACAACATACACTGCAAATTATACCAATATTTCAATTCTTTCCAGTAGATGACCACTCTGGTCAATAACTGGTTTTATAATTATGAAACATATCTTGTTATTCATAATGCTATAGTTAATTTTCCTCATATTGCTAAAGTATTGTTGGAAATACAATTATAAAGAAAAGGGGGGACTGGGCCTACTTTGAAGTCTATTTAAGTAGCTAAAAGCCATATTTTCATAATTTTTCTAAGTGCCTTCATTTTGTTATAGCTTGCCTTAATTTGACTCGCAAATAACCCTATGTGAAATTTAATTTGAAATGTATAATAATTTATTTTAATAATTATTCATTTTATTTTTCAGAAGTTGTTTTATATTGATGAAAATGTCAGAAAAGCATGAAAAGAAGTCATTTTTTAAATATTCTGAAGATGAGTTAAATTAAGCAATGAAATTTGTGCGAGATGGAGGAAAAATAAGAGAAGCAGGAAGAAAGTTTAATGTGACCCATTCCACATTATTTAACAAGCTGAAGAATCGGATACCTATTGCTAGAAAGATGGGACCCCCGGCAATTTTAACAAAAGAAGAGCTTTTGTGCAGATGGATAGCTGCTAAACGGGCATTCCTCTGAACAAAAGAATGTTGATAGAGACAGTTGGTGGAATAATAAAAAATGAAAGACAACATACTCTTACAAACAAATTAGGCCTAAGCCTACCAGGTGATCAGTGGTTCAACCACTTTTTAAAAAGGCATCCTGATATTCGTCAACGCCATGCTGAAAGCATTAACCAAAGGTCGAGCCAACGTTACTGTAATGTCTATCCGACACTGGCACAGTGAATTGTATGAATTTTTAGAGAAAGAAAATGCTCTAGTTATATGTAATGATCCTGACAGAATATTTAATTCTGACGAGTCTGGTTTTATAACCAATCCAAAAACTGGTTTAGTTCTTGGTCCTAAAGTTATGAAAGACATGTATGAAGTAAAAAGCGGTTCTGAAAAAGAATGTATAACTGTGTTACTATAAATGCAACAGGCAGAATATTACCTCCGTTGATTATATATCCTTATGAATGTATACCGGCAAGACATAGTTCGTAATCTGAATCCTGATTGGATAGTTGGAAGGTCAAAATCAGGGTGGATGACCGGTATGGCTTTTTATGGATACATGTGTAACACTTTTCTTCCTTTGATGAAAAAAAAAGAATATAACATTTCCTGTCTTATTCTTAATCGATGGCCATCGGTCTCATTTGACTTATAATGTTTCTAAATTTTGTGCTGATAACAATATTATATTATATTCAGTTGCCTAATGCTACACACATATTACAACCAGCAGATGTATCCGTCCTTAGGTCTCTAAAAAAAATTGGAAAACGTATTTTATTGGAAGAAACAAAACGATAACAGGGCATTGACTAGAGTGGTGTTCGGTTCTTTGTTAGATACAGCTATATCTCATGTTTCTGTAGAAACCGTGAAAAATGGTTTTAGAAAATGTGAACTCTTTCCATTTGATGCTGATGCAATCGACTATACAAAATGTATGAACCATGAAACAAGAATTGTTGGTGACCAAATTACTTTGAAGCCATCCGAATTCAAAGTTGAACATTTGCTCTATTTTGAATCTCATGAAAGGTGGGCGAGCAGAGGAGTTCAAAGTGTCATGCTAAAGGTTGAGAAGGTGATGAATCTGCAAAGGAACTTTTTCATGTTTAGAAAAAAACTACGAACAAAATGTATTGGGGAGCAGACAGAAACAAGTGTTGGTATAAGCAACAGTGACAGTTTAACCGGAATAATTAATCAGGAAGAGCATTTGGTACATAATAATTGCTCTACAAAGAGTGGCAACACTCCAGATAAGTAGCTGGAACGTGTGGCTACGCCTTCAAAATCACAAGCAGGGGAGCCCATTATTTCAACCCTTATCAGTTCTTCAGAAGTTATTCCAACTATATCTGACAAAACAACAAAAAAACTATATAAGCCCGGCATTTCTTGACCATATATTGTGGCCAACAGAATCTCCTCAAAAATCGTCAAAACGAAAGAAAAAAGAGACTCCCACACGAAGCAACGTCTAAAAAATGACTGTCATACTGGGAAGACAATGAGAAGGCGAAGGAACAGAAAGAAGAAAATAAAAGAAATAAAGTTATGGCAAGACAGCGAAAGAAAAAGACAAAGTTGTAGCCGCTAAGAAGAAACGAAAGGTGATAAACATGATACTTCCAGTGAAACTAAATAAGAGGAAGGATGAACCGATAGTGGGGAAAGTCTTCTTAGTCTCTCAGACATAGACGATGAGACGGACTTAAAATCAACCACAAACAATGTTAAAGAAAGGTGTTTCAAAAATGTTGATTTTGTTTTGGTATCGTTCCCTGAAAAAAGTCTAATCACAAGTATGTTTGTATTGTGCAAGATATTTAACAGGAAACTGAAGTTATGTCTTTAATTCACATTGATTGTGGTGGACTTTTATTTAAGACAAATGACGAAGATGTTAGTATAGTTGAGAATCATCAAATTTTGGAAAACCTTGACACCAGAAATATTAACATCTGGAGATAGAATTAAGAATAACTTTACAAGGCGAATTAATCTGTCATAAATAGCCTATAACAAAATGTAGTCAAACAGTAATCACTAACTGAGCAGTGAGGCCTAATTAGATATGTTTCTTTGTTAATATTAAGTAAAATAAATAGTTCATTGTTTACCGTAAAGAGAGTAGACCTACTTTTTTATATTATCCTTCTATTGCACTCTATAGCTACATTTAGAAAGTTATATAACCTATAACAGAAGTATTCATAAAACTTAAATAAGACTATAGGTACTCTAGGATGTTCAAATTATATTTTGACTTTAATTTGAGGTATTTCCGTCTTAAAGCTCTTACTTTAAACTTAACTGGGGCTAAAATAGGCAAGAAAATGTCACTCAACAACTGGTGTGTGCCTGGTCATTTACTGGAAAGCGGCGATCAACTACTGGACGATTTTGACCTAAAATATAAATAATTTTTTGTTTACTAGAGTATTGATTTACTCATTTTTTACTTAAAGGGGGTGTGTTCAGAAATAAATAGGCTATAATTTCTTGCGCAGTGTTAATTATAACCAATTATATTGTGCTCTCAAAATAATTTGAAAGTGGATTTTCCCCTTAAATGGTCACCTACTGGTAGGTTTACCCTATTACATATAGATATTAAATTATTTGAAAACATTAATATTACTTTGATCGTGTAGTTATAGACATATAGTCATGGATCAGATATCAAGGAACAACACGAGAAGTTAAGGGTCTATTAAAAATGAGTCTTTCAGATCATCACTTTTCTACATTGATATCTATAATGCAACTGGATCTGTGGCTAAATTTTTGAGCTGTTGTCTTTACAAAATAGTGAAAGAGAGAAGAAAACTTTCGGGTATCTCTTTCTCTTGTACATATAAAAGACAATGGGGCATTTCGACATCGTTCGCTAATTTTTATGAATATATGAGATATATCATTGTATGATTAGTTAAACGAAACTAATGTGTTAATAAAAAGTTTGAAGAGCATAACTTAAGTTGAACATTCATGACTTTTTTCTTTAAATAGGTTGATTGAGGCTAACATATTGATACTTCCTACAAGCCTATAACATAAATTATCATTTGAACGTAATACTACTACACCAAGTTTGTCATTCAAACTAATGTAATTAAGTTTTAAGCTACCCTTTTTCATTTTAGCTATCGAGCTTTAAATATAATATTATTTCTGAAACCATAATATAAGCTAATAACTTTCGGGCATCTCTCTCTCTCTCACACAAATTCAAGGCAATGTGGAATTTCGACATCGTTCGCTAATTTTTATGAAGATATGAGATATATTAATGTATGATTAGTTAAACAAAACAAATATGTTAACAAAACGTTTGAAGAGCATAACTAAGTTCAACATTCATGACTTGTTTCTTTAAATAAGTCGATTTATGCTACAATAGTGATACTTCATACAAGCCTATATCCTAAATGATCGTTTGAACGTAATACTACTACACAATTTGTCATTCGAACAAAAGTAATCAGGTTTTTAGTGAGCTTATTTCATCATAGTTGTCGAACATTAAATATAATCTGGTTTCTGAAAGTAATTACAAGCTGAGAGCCAACTTTAAACATATTGTGATATAGTAATACTTCCTACAATCCTATAACCTAAATGATCATTTGAATGTAAAACTACTACACAAAGCTTGTCATTCAAACAAATGTAACTGAAAAAAAACTTTGTCCACGGAATCAGCAGACCCCTCAGCGGGTGCAGGAGGCCCAACAAGCGCTTAACCGAAGTCCTCGGCGATCGGCCGCCAGGCACGCCTTGTAAAGGTCGTCTCACTCCCTGCGCCGGATCATTCACGATGACCTGCATTTTCATCCCTACAAGATGCAGAACGTGCAACAGTTGACACCACAAGATAAAGTTCAAAGAAGAACCTTCGCCTCAGACCTACTTGGACGTTTGGCAGCTGACCTGCAGATCTTTAATAACCTCTTGATGTCTGATGAGGCCCATTTCGAACTATCCGGGGGCGTTAACAAGCAGAATTTCCTATACGTCCAGCTTTTGAATGAGTTTTTCCTTCCGGAGCTGGCCACCCAAAACCTGCCACAGCTATGGTTTAAACAAGTTGGGGCAACAGCCCATACTTTCCGCCAGTCCATAGCCTTCTTGCGAGGTGCCTTTCCCGGCCGACTGATTCCAGATTGTAACCACCTTCTTTTCCCAAGAAATAAAAGTCAAGCAGTTACCAGAGAGTAACAAAATATTTATTTGACATAAGAAATATAGTTAAAAAACAATAACAAAATACAAACATACTAATACTGACCATAGCGTGTAAGGTCGCTGAATAGAAGTTAACACAATGAATCGTTATACTCAAAAATTGACCTTAACATTACTATAGCTCTCGATGAACAGCAAAATAGGCTAGAGGGTTCAAAGTCCGGAGCATTAATGTGAATATACTATAATGCGTATAATCAATATAGACTAGAAAGTTCAAGTCCTGTGACTTTGAAATTTATACATAATTTCAAGAATAACGACGATAGACTAGAAAGTTCAAGTCCTGTGACCCTAATATTAATAAAATAATTCAAGAATAACAATAATAGACTAGAAAGTTCAGCTCCAGCGACTCTAATATTAATACAATATTTCAAGAACAACAACAATAGAGAGGAAAGTTCAAGTTCCGTATCTTTAATATTATTACTATATTTCATGACAAACAATAATGGACTAGAAAGTTCAAGTTCTGTGACTTTAGTATTAATACTATATTTCAAGACAACAATAATAAACCAGAAGGTTCAAGTTCTGTAACTTTCATATTAATAAAATATTTCAAGAATAATACTAATTGACTAGAAGGTCCAAGTTCAACAACTTTAATCTGAATAATATATTTCGTGTATAACATTAACATACTAGAAAGGTAGAGTCCTGTGACTTTAATATTAATACCATATTTCTAGAATAATAATAATTGACTAGAAAGTCCTCCAATGGTGGCTCTAATTTTTGGGGCGCAATAATAACAATGGTCCTCACGACCATGCAGCCAAACTATGGTAAAGCCTACTCCACCCTCGAGCTAACACCCTGTTCTCGGGGATAATAGGGAGGTGTGGTATAAAGTACAATGCCAAGAGAATATCTAGCAACAAATACAAAATTGGCGCGAATCATAAAGCAAATATAAATGCTCCTAATATAAGTGCCCCGCTTACCAATAAGTTCCCGTTAAATAGAGTCCTAAACAATTCACACACAATAGTGGCGGTTAACATCTCTTAAGACTGCTTATGGCAATCAAGGCAACCAATATTGCATTAACAATGTCAACAATTAGCATGAGCTACTCACACAAATAATAGAAACAAAATGCGCACTCAAAGTTAAAGTCCCAATAATAAGTTCCCGAACTAAGTTAAAAATAACGAAGACGAGAATACAACCCAACCTCGTAGATAGAAAAAGGAAACCTATCCTAAATCTGACAATTATAAATATTAAGTCCTAATCAGTAATTTTGGATGAAATCCCACATGTTAAGCCGAAAAAGAATTTAGATAGATACAATAAAGTCACAGTCTAAGCTGTCGTCCTCACCTCAGTTAGCCTACGATGTAATGAGTGACTATACAACCAGAACATCCCATTATATAGAGCCATGTTCACAGAGAGCGGGGAGGATAGGAGGGAGAAAGGAGGGGAGAGGGGACTCTGCCGGCCATTCATAGAACTAGAGACATCAATGACAGCTCTAGCGGAGGAAGTGGCAACTTTCAGTTGTTTTTCTTTGGGGCGGGACTATCTTCTCGCGCTGACAGCAGGACGACGGCTCAGCTTAGTCAATGGGATTGCGTGTTGGAGAGTGGTCAGTGCTCATGATGCCAGAGTTAGAGTCCGACAGGGCAGAAGGTAAGTGTTTACTCTATTTGTTTGTAGCTGTTTTATATAACTTGTTACAAGATTTAGGCAGATAAACGGGCCAGCGTGGTCGCCAGATTTGACCACCCTGGACTTCTTATTGTGGAGGTACTTCAATAGGCAGGTGTTTGCCGCCCACCCTCAATCACTGGCTGAGCTGAAGGATCACATATGAAACGCAGTGAGCAACATTCCCTTAGAAATGTTGGATCGTTTGATGCAAGGTTTCGTCTGCCACTTGCAGGAGTGTGTTACGCGTGAGGGTGGATTCCTACCTGGCATAATATTCAAGAAATGAGATTTGATGTACATTAAATAAAAATGGCACATCATTGTCCATATACTGTTGCTATTTTGAAATATATTCTTCCATTACTCACTTCAGACTGCCTCGTTTATATCATACTATGACTTTTGTCCAACCCTCTACATCAATCACTGCGCTAATACTCACCTAGGGAAACGCTGCTTCCCTTTCCGCGATGAGGGCTGGATGGACCCGGAAGCAAACGAATTACGAAATAAATGAGACCAGCTGGCTGGCCGGTCCCGCGGTCAGTCTGAGAAAGAATAATAATTGCTTGCTCTAAGAAAGAATAGCTGCCATCTCAACTATTATTAACAGTGTCCTTGTTGGAGAGGTTTCTAATTATAATAATTTGTTTTAACTTTAATTTCCTCTGATTTTCTTTCTTGCCTTTTTAATATTAGGGAAGCGTTGCTTCCCTTGCTTCCATGAATAAACACCATTGTTGCACAAGAATATTAAAATAAACAGTTAAATCTGTCCTCTCGCTAACACGCAGACGACAAACTTTAGCGTCATGATTTGGTCCATTGTAAGGGGTGTGTTTATGTCCATCCAGTATAGTATAGAGCTCGCTGGTTACTGATGATTTGTGAGTAGAGTCTAAAGTGCGGGAATTGTATGCTCCCCAGTTTTGTTTTGAAATAATTTAAAATAAAGTTGATTTATTTTAACTAACCGAAATTACCTCATCTCATAACAACTGCGACCACTGCTGATCCTACTCCAATAAGCGGGCACAACAGGTTGTAAACGAGCTGGTAGCCAGCAATGGGATTGGATTATTTGCCAATAATTTTCCACCTTTCTTTCTTTTCGTGTATTGTTATTGCATTGAGTACATAATTTAGTTTTTAGCACCGCATCTTACTACCCGTTCAGGCTATACGCTTATGTATTAATTAGGCTAATGGTTTTTAGGGATTAGGAACATTTTATTTAGAGGTAGTGTAATCGCACTTGTGTGGAGGGAGAGTGAAAAACTATTTTTGAAAAATAACCCTCAGTTTCGAATTTCCATCTCCCCGTCATCGGCAGTCTAGTCTACTGGCGCATAATTAAATATTATATTTTTAACTCATTCATTGAAAATGTTTTTAAATTTTCCAAGCACCTCTTCTTGCTAACTGTTCACTTTGAATAATTAGTTAATATTATTGTATTGACTAACAAATTGTGGATGGACATTAGTTAATTATAATAAATCTATATAATTTAATACATACCTATTTTTGTTTTTAAACTATCTAATTTCACTAAACTAAACACTATTTGAATGATGTTGATGATAAATGTTAGCCTTTTTATTTTCTCATAGACTAAAGAAAATATGGTAATCGTGGAAAATCTCGGCCTCAAGATTATGATGGATCTTAACGGCTTACATTTGTTTTGTAAAACTTATGAGGCACATCATATCAAAATATACAAACGGTTTTACAAATTAAATTAATAAAACTTAATTACATAATTGCATTTTTAATTAGTTAAACATTTAATAGACCTAGAGTTGTGAATACAATTTTTAGAGATGATTATAAAGTACACATATTTTTAGATAAAATGATTTTACATTATATATAATACATAAACAGATAATACATTATATATAATATATATAAGCAACATTCATCAATAAAAAAAATATATACATTATACAATCAGCCCTAAGAAAATTTAATTACTTGTATATATGAGTCGGTGAATTTCTAAAATGTTCTTATCCATCCTAAGTCATTTTTGGTAAAATGCACAAAAGTCCTACCATGTTGATTAATTGATATTATTTAATGATTTTTTCTAGTATTGATTAAATTTAGTTATCATTAAAAATCTCATTTGGTAAATATCTGCCATAGGATCTCTTTTTTAAAAAATAAAATATTTTGGATAAGGAGAGTTTTGAAACAAAACAGTGGATTGAGGGAGTTTAGAAAATCGCGATTTCGGAAAAGGAAAGGTTTGAAAGAAAACAGGGCCAGTTTGGATTTGGGTAGGATTATTGAATTAGGCTACTTTAAAATTAGGCTTTTATAATAAAAACAAAACCATAATAATTTTAGCTTGTAGTTAAGTACGTAGCCTAGACATAAAATTCTTTTGCAATGAAAAAATAGTTTGAATGGCAATTTGCATCAAAAATTACAATTAAAAGCAAAACATATAAAAGAAGCGGGGGATTTAGGCTAGGCTACACTATGTCAAATTACACAAAAACATTTACAAAAATTTAGGAATAAAGTATTGAATTTTAAGTAGTGCAGCACAATTGTGGGAAAGTCCTGCATCTCTTAAACAACAAAATCCTCGTCATTATCTTCAGGCAAATTATCTTCTTGTGGAACTTGATCACAATTTTCTTGACCATCAATCACTTCTGTAGTAGACAAGGTGTTCACGTTCTCTCCAGTTGGCCCAACAAGGTGTTCACGTTCTCTCCAGTTGACACAACAAGGTGTTCACGTTCTCTCCAGTTGACCCAACAAGGTGTTCACGTTCTCTCCAGTTGACACAACAAGGTGTTCACGTTCTCTCCAGTTGACACAACAAGGTGTTCACGTTCTCTCCAGTTGACCCAACAAGGTTTTCACGTTTTCTCCAGTTAGCCCAACAAGGTGTTCACGTTCTCTCCAGTTGACACAACAAGGTGTTCACGTTCTCTCCAGTTAGCCCAACAAGGTGTTCACGTTATCTCCAGTTGGCCCAAAATGTTTCGCTAGAAGATTAGCAACATAATTTAATTGGGCACGTTTAACAGGAACCATGTTGTTTAGCTGAACAGGTTTCATACTGCTTAGACACTTGCCCTTTTTACTATTGATCCTGTAACTCCACAATCGCATTTGAAGTTCACTTCATCCTGGACCTTAGCACTTCCGTTGGTGTTCTTAGTTAAGATGAGCCTTTTACACAAAGACATCTTAAAATGCCACTGTCCAGTAGGTTTGACTACATCTTGAACGGTGGACTTTCAGTCAGTCTTTTTCTATTCTTCCGAAAAACCTGTCGGGTGGTAGGAAAGAATGACCCACGATAGGAAATACAAATTGGACCTTGTTTACTGTATCCTGTGCTTCTTCTCTAAACCACTTCATCACCACCCCAATCACAGTCGAATTTGTATTGTCTGGGACAGCCGTCTGAACAGAACCGGACACAATCAAAATCTCCATTTCCTAGTTTTACATTCCTCAGTGTATCAAGTACAGCTGAAGCGATTTCATTGGAACTTTTATATCTCTCAATTTCCATCCAGGCATAGATGGTAACTGTGTCCATATTCTGTGGTGCTTTTGAGTGCTCACGACATACCGTACAATTATAGTAGTATAGTTGCCTACTATAGTATGTAGCCTGGTCGGGAACTCGGGGGAGAGCCGGGTTTATTTGACAATCATAAGAGAATAAAATAACTCTGTTCGTTTCTTTTTCATTAAGTTGGCTGTGAAATGCTTTGGCAATGAACCCTCAACTGGATGATGATCATATTTTATCTTTGACCCTGTACTAGCTTGTTGAAGCTACCTTTAAAATACAACCAAATAAGACATATATATATATAATCCAGGAAAGAACAAGGTAGGTTAATGTTATTATCACTACGTTTAGGAAAACAGGTCTGAATAAGGACAATTTTGAAAAAGAACTCATATTTTAACACTAAATAAATAAATAAATAAATAAATAAATAAAGGATTAGAAAGCTAAAATAAACATGACAATGAAATGAAAATAAATACATGAGATATTATAATAAATAAATGATACAACACAATCGCACAAACTTTTTCATATTGTGCAAATATTATAGCTTGGCAGATAGTTTTTCTAACAGAGGTGTTGAGTAAATTACCCTTAAGTATATTTTCCTAAAAAAAATACACATCTTGTTAATCACAATAATCACTCTTTAGTATAAAATAATTTTAAACCAAATTGTTCAATTATATTTAATAAAATTCAAACTTTCAAAAATAAATTATGTTATGTAAACTATCCTAAAATCATTTACTATTTGTAAAAATAAAAACGTATTCTTATTTATCATGGAAAACTAATCTCAGATTTACATTTTAATTTCAATCTTCAAGGTCAATTAAGAAAATACAAATTTTATAAAATATTTCTTAGCTAAACTACCGTTAAATTAATTTCTTTTAGATAAATAAACATACATTATTATTGCTAATGAAGAATAGTCCACCAATATTAATTTTGAACCTAATCATTAGAGAAATTTTCCAAAATATATAACTTTACAAAAATCACTAATTAGTTAACTGCCATTAAATTTTTTTTTTTAGAAAAACCAATCCAAATAACTATTTATAATGCAAAAAACCTGACAGTTGCCCATTTTGAACCAAATCGAGCCATCTCTTAAAATATTCGAATTTTTAAAAAATCAGTAAACTACCCATTAATTAGATTTACCCCAAAAACAAGTATACAGTGCTTTTTAGTATACCACACAATCCTCAGATATACATTAAAAAAAATCTTTAGAGTCATTTTATAAAAATTTTGAACTAAAAATACACTCATCGGTAAACTATCCTTAATTGGAGGGCTAGTGTCAAAATAAAAATAAAACAGTTTTGAGAAATAGCCCTATAAAATCTAAATCTAAAGTTTGAACGAAATCTATTAAAACGTTTTTGATACGTGGCCAGGGACGGACTGGCAGGCAGACAGACAGACATAATTTTAAAATCCACTTTTTTTTTTTTAGGGTTTGCATAAAACATAAATATTCAACATAATGTCGAGATTGATTGTGTACTTACTCATATAAAGAGAAAATAACTGTCTGTCTGTCCCTGTCCACGGATACAAAACAGTTTAATAGATTTTGTTCAAACTTGATATTTAGATTTTATAGGACTATACCACAAAACCATTTTTTTTTTACCCTAGCCCTTCAATTAAGGGTAGTCTACTGGTGAATAATTTTTTTGACTTCCAAACATTTTGAAAATGGCTCTAACAATTTTCTTAAAATGCTTGTCCAAGTTTTTCTTGACATACCAAATAGCAATCGGGCAAAAATTCGATGAAGGGTAGTTTACAAAAGGGAAAGTTTTGAAAAACCTTAAAGTTTTGAAAATAGCTTTAACGATATTCTTCAAAACGTATTTCTGGAAATCGTCGTGCATGACAAATAAAAATGTATAGTTGTTTTTGGGGTAAAAACTCATTTATAAATAGTTTACTGATGACTGATTTTTTAAAAACTTGAAATATTTTACAAATCGCTTTAGCAAGCTCCCATCACTAGGTCACCAGGACCAGTCTATCATCTCTAGCAAGCTCCCATCACTAGGTCACCAGGACCAGTCTATCATCTCTAGCAAGCTCCCATCACTAGGTCACCAGGACCAGTCTATCATCTCTAGCAAGCTCCCATCACTAGGTCACCAGGACCAGTCTATCATCTCTAGCAAGCTCCCATCACTAGGTCACCAGGACCAGTCTATCATCTCTAGCAAGCTCCCATCACTAGGTCACCAGGACCAGTCTATCATCTCTAGCAAGCTCCCATCACTAGGTCACCAGGACCAGTCTATCATCTCTAGCAAGCTCCCATCACTAGGTCACCAGGACCAGTCTATCATCTCTAGCAAGCTCCCATCACTAGGTCACCAGGACCAGTCTATCATCTCTAGCAAGCTCCCATCACTAGGTCACCAGGACCAGTCTATCATCTCTAGCAAGCTCCCATCACTAGGTCACCAGGACCAGTCTATCATCTCTAGCAAGCTCCCATCACTAGGTCACCAGGACCAGTCTATCATCTCTAGCAAGCTCCCATCACTAGGTCACCAGGACCAGTCTATCATCTCTAGCAAGCTCCCATCACTAGGTCACCAGGACCAGTCTATCATCTCTAGCAAGCTCCCATCACTAGGTCACCA
>CABFWB010001339.1:40716-51877 GCA_902151455.1 Timema bartmani | reverse complement strand
CTGGCAGGGTTCATTACCTTCTACATGTACTGAGGAGTGTTACTAATAAGGTTCAATACATACCACATGTACTGAGGAGTGTTACTGGGAGGGTTCATTACCTTCTACATTTACTGAGGAGTGTTAATGGCAGGGTTCATTACCTTCTACATGTACTGAGGAGTGTTACTAATAAGGTTCAATACATACCACATGTACTGAGAAGTGTTACAGGCAGGGTTCATTACCTTCTACATGTACTGAGGAGTGTTAATGGCAGGGTTCAATACATACCACATGTACTGAGGAGTGTTAGTGACAGGGTTCAATACATACCACATGTACTGAGGAGTGTTAGTGGCAGGGTTCAATACATACCACATGTAGGCCTACTGTTCAACAATACTACATGTACTGAGGAGTGCTACTTATAAGGTTCAATACATACCACATGTACTGAGGAGTGCTACTTGCAGGGTTCAATACATACCACATGTACTGAGGAGTGTTAATGGCAGGGTTCAATACATACCATATGTAGGCCTACTGAGGAGTGCGACTGATGGTGTTAGTTGCCCAGTAATATTTCTTTGGAAATGCCACGTCCACGATTCATAACCACCCTTTAGCGTAATAAAAGTGTTAAAAAGGGTATAAAAGTCTTCCAAGTATAATTGAAACTTCAACAGCACACCCTGTGTAAGACCTTGAAGTCCAACAACCCTCTTTACTCATTAGAACACCTCGATCATCTCACAGCTCCAAAGAGGGGGTCATGGTTACTGGTTAGGATGGGGTTGTTTTGGGGGCTCTAGCCCTTACTTATATTGTTATTATTAAGTAATGAAATATTGTATTCTTCCTGAATGATTAGCCTGGTGGCTTACACAACCACAGCCACGATTACGTTCAAAAACTTGTTTTCTAGAGGAAAATAAGGAAAATTGTCTACGTAATATTGTTTAAGAATAGTGCTAGCTTTAGTTTAAAGTTCTAACAACATGCCATGTGACGTGTTATGTAATGTTTTTCCGCCACTGAATTGTTGTTCAGGGTTACAACAACGTCTCCTGTTATAATCGCAAATTAGTAAATGTCAAACTTCAGCTAAAACACTACGTATTGTATCAATATAAATAACCAAATGTCGCGGGCAAATTTGTCAGGGGGGCTTAGTGGGTTGGGTTAGGTAACGTCAAATAATTGTGTATATCCATTTTTAGTCGTTTAACAGAACATTGGTTAGAAGTTACCTAGAATATACAGTGTGTGGTGTGGTTGAACAAATGTAATCTAGAGCTACTCTCAGTATTTTTTCAACTTTCCACGTGCTGGTCTAGTCTAGATGTTACTACTCTATATACTTGGCGTAGTCTCACGACACTTAGACTATAGCGCGGCTAGAGGTGTGAGCCCGCTTACCCCGCGATAAACAACTGACGATAGCCATTTGGATTGTGTCACACTCGTGCACCTTTGTACAAACAAAAGGTTCAAAGCTCTGACACACAATTATATACTGTTTGGTGTAAGGTTCGAGTTTTTACTTTTTAATCTTAAAAAAAAAGGCCTAAGAAATGATATCACAAGAGTTGGTGGGCTTGAAATACCACTCAGATGGCTTGAAAATATAAGAATAATGGGCTGTGACAAAACTACGAAACCTCTCCGCCCCTCCCAAAAAGGTCTCACAAGAAAGTGTCAGCTAAGAGGAAAATATGTTTTATTTTAGCAAAACATAAACTAGCATAATTCTAATGTACAGTATAATATAATGTTGTAACAGTAAACGTTGATCCACTGACCATGAGTCAAAGAAAGTGACTGACCAATTTGACAGTTGTCTAGTTTAGTGAAACAAAACCCCAGTAAACTAGGTTTGAAACCTTGGTCGTTTGACTAGTCACTAGTTTCTTGCCTCTTGTAGCTTAGTGAACCTTAAACCCAAACTTGTCATTTCCATCCAAAAGATACACCCACCTGTCAAGACAAGACTTCTACAGTAGCTTTGACCATTGGCTTGAACATCTACTATTTAGTTCCAATGATAATGTTCAACAATCTGTTATCCAAAAACAAAAATTGGAATATTTAAATACGGTTTTTTTTATCAGATGAGCAGTGTTCTTTTGTACAAATTGCACCACAGAGTACTTCTAATGCCATGCCATAATTTATTAGTTGAAACAAGTCCTCTAACTTCCTGCACTTTTCACTTTTTAAATTGTGTAATCATTTCAGTGCTAACTGAAACTGAGCCAGACAATACACCTTTATTTTCTTTAATATTTTGTCACAGTGCTACTTTACTTGGTATGTACTGTACATTGCTTGAACAGGCTCACACTTGTCTACTTGACAAGCCTTGGTTCGACAATATTCTAGTGAACTACATAATTATCTTTGAGGAACCGAATTACATCTGTATCTTTGTGTAATAGGGATCAGATATTCAGATGGCAGCTTTGGCTTTGATTGCATCTTCTTAACACTAGACCTGACGCCAAAACAATACAATTAGAACAGTACAATTTTCATAAGCAGAACCTTTTGAAGGCGCGGTACTAAGTATTATTATCAAGAACCTTTTGAAAAATACAAAACATTTTCTTTCGGCCCAAATGAATCTCATTTTAGTGTTGTTTAATAGGTAGCCTACAGGTAATATCTATCAACAGTGACAGCTGTATATCACATCACTTGATATATTAGAGCTATAGTAAATGTTCTAGCTGTTAGATAAAGTTCTTCCTATGAACATTGTGATTTAGTTTTCTTTCGAATGAAGCTTTGTTATCTTTTATGTTCGAATCCATTTGAAGAATGTATTGGCGAACGAGCAGCGATCACTGTTATTGCGTGGTTCACGATATTCCCCCCTGCCAAGTTTTCAAGTACGCATTGATCGA
This sequence comes from Timema bartmani, assembly GCA_902151455.1. Taxonomy (NCBI): domain Eukaryota; kingdom Metazoa; phylum Arthropoda; class Insecta; order Phasmatodea; family Timematidae; genus Timema; species Timema bartmani. The sequence continues at coordinate 48,989 of CABFWB010001339.1, read as the reverse complement.
CCTATAAAACACCTCACTAGGTGGCAGGTGAGAGCGAACAAACGAGGGTCAAACTGCACAAGATGGCGCCCTGGCTAGGAGAATTACGCCCACTCTCACAGCATCTAATGGTCACAAAGGGCTGGTTTTTTTTTTTACATTTAATTGTTGATCAAGTCTACTTCCAAAGAATATAATAGTCACTCTCATATGTGAGTGGATTGCCGTTGACGGGAAGATCAGGGTTCAGATCTCGGTCTAGTGTACTGAAGAATTTTTTTTTATTCTTCTACTCTCCAACCACGCACGTGTCCTCTAAAATTATACCTTCCTTCTCCATATTCCATAGCGTAATGAATGTTTGCGTAAAACCTGAACAGTTAGGCCTACTAAGACGCGGCGAAAAAATCAAGATTAAAAAAATAGGTAATTTAATTGATATATTTCGAAATATTGATGTTATTTTTAGGAGCAGACTTACACTACCCCATCAAAACAAAGGACGTACCGGATATCAGGTGACAATTGAAGTAAACAGTTGGTTGGCATTTAGTTACAGCCCAATTTTCATAGAGGAGCGTTTTATAAAATACGAACAACATTTATAACATTTTATTAATTATTATTGTTAATTTAGATGTATATCAATCAAAAGTGATAGCTGCGGGCCCCAGGTTGAGAAACAGTTCCTCAGACTGTAAAGTACACTCAAATCTATCTTCATGAGAAAATGGAGAGCTGCCATCTTGTTAATAATGATAAACAGTGTTTAGATATAAAATTTCATCAAAATCGTTAGAGCAAGTTTCGAGAAAATCACCTCCAGTAAACTACCCTTAATTTTAGGGTTAGATATTTAATTCAAAAACACCCTCGGAGGGACCTTATGAAAACACCAGATACCAAGTTTTAGCCCAAGCGGTAAAATAGTTTGGGCTCTAGCTCTAGGTACAGACAGACAGATAGACAGACGGTATCGTGAAAACCACTTTTATTTTATTTCAGTCGACATTAATTAAAATGTTGAGCTAGAATTCAATTTTTTGACGATCACAATACTTAGTCTCTGAGAGATCGAGAGAAAGTATCTGAACTTATATAAAAATTAGATTTTTTTAAAAAATAACACGTTTTTGTAGTTTTCAACGTTTTTTCTGGATTTATTTCATTCTTATGAATGTACTGTGACTAAGAATAGTTTTTAACGTCTTATTGTGTACTTCTGAAATTATTCGGGGTGATTTTACTTCTCTAACTCACTTTTTACTAATGGTTCTTTAATAAGTTCGGCATCATGATGCTTTATAAACCGTTTTTCCGGTTTAAACGGTTCGGGTAACCATTCAGCAGATGATTCCATGCGTCCACCAAAAGACAAATATGGTTCCATGCGGCCACCAAAAGACAAATATGGTTCCATGCGGCCACCAAAAGACAAATATGGCTCCATGCGGCCACCAAAAGACAAAAGGGTTCCATGCGGCCACCAAAAGACAAATATGGTTCCATGCGGCCACCAAAAGACAAAAGGGTTCCATGCGGCCACCAAAAGACAAATATGGTTCCATGCGGCCACCAAAAGACAAAAGGGTTCCATGCGGCCACCAAAAGACAAATATGGCTCCATGCGGCCACCAAAAGACAAAAGGGTTCCATGCGGCCACCAAAAGACAAATATAGTTCCATGCGGCCACCAAAAGACAAATATAGTTCCATGCGGCCACCAAAAGACAAATATGGCTCCATGCGGCCACCAAAAGACAAAAGGGTTCCATGCGGCCACCAAAAGACAAAAGGGTTCCATGCGGCCACCAAGGTTGTGTAAATGATGGTCCAGGTCTAAAAGTGTAGTTAACAAGATGCGGAATTTCTTTGTTGTGTTTTTGCAAACCATCTTGATAAATACTAAAGTGAATTTAGTCTCTGGCTATGACTGTCCCAAGGCCGTAGTTGTGGAGGGAGGCTTGGGGGTTCAAACCACCCCTGAAATTTCATGAACAAAATATATATGGCGTTATTTATTGTTCAAACAATATCAGCATTAAAGTACAAATTAGGGGGCTGTGTTACCATAAAAGCACTTCAGAGATCTTCTAGAATTGTTTAAAATTTGGAATTATTTCTAGCCTCCAGCAATTGGGGGCTGTGCCCACCAAACCCCCCCTGAAATTATTGGCTTGCTTCTGCCTTGGACCGTCCCCTGGGCTTAAACTCTCTAACCTATCAAAATCGCACCCGCTCCGGTGGTCGCATGGTCTAAGGCACTATTCTCTCAATAGAATAGACTGCTGATGATGGTGAGATGGTGGTTCGATATCTGTAGGATGTATTAAGGGTGGTTTTTTCCTAAATGGTTTCCCACTCTTTCTCTCCACGCAAATATGGGTCCACTTCTTATAAATTCAACCTTCCTCATCCCTAACACATTATCGTAGTTAATACATAAGCGTATAACCCAGATGGGTAGTAAGACGCGTTTTTTTAAATACTCATCTTATTAACCTGTAATTTATTGTATGATCAATTCTTTTTACGCCATAAAACATCACTAGCTTTAATTACTTTTGCAACAACATATTCATATTCATCCGAGTGTTCAACATTTCCTGGTTTTTCCTCAAAATTATCAATAGCAAATAGAGGAATGATCATTTATCCCTGGAGAATAGATTTTCCTTTATATCCAGATTGAGCCTCATAGTTAGAATACAATTAAAGTTATGCTTTTCTTCAAATCTTGAAAGGACTTAGACTTAAGACTTTGATGAAATTATATACCCTTTCAGAAACAAATGAATGTATTTATTCACACAACATCTCATTGTTTCCATGAGATTTACCATTGTGTCTTGCAGTCAATTTCCTTACTGTGAGGGTAGTACATTCCATCGCAACTGTCTAATATGTCATCCTGGAGGCCGATGAAGGAAATACCAACACAACCGATCATATAGAATGTTTTGAATTGGAGTTTAATTTCGTTAGAATGAAAAAACATCATTATTACAATTTATAAATGGTAGTTTGGATTTGGTTGAACTAAAAACCTTGGTTGCCGGGGCAACTTGGTTGTAAATGACGTCATCTTGAGTGGTGCATAATGAGCACGTTTCAAGCTCAACTTAATCGATTAGTAAGAGAGGTCAGTGAAAGAGAGAACAAATAATGAAGTTAAGTGGAACTAGATTTATGTGATTTTAAGATGTAACCACTGCTGGTATATTTATTACTGACCCAACACGCCACTGGGGAGATCTACGGACATGAAAAGGTTGTAGGCACTACCAATAAATTACGTCATTACCTGATTTCTAGGGTGAGTACTTCAAATACGACATAACACGTTATTGTTAACCATTCATCTTGTTACTAGGATAAGTGGGAATCTACGACCTCTTGGAGGTAGTAGTAGTTCGTTATAAAACCCTATTCACTTGGATACATAGATACACTCTAACAACAACCTCGATATTATGGGGGATATTGCGTCATCAAGCATCATTCCTTGGCTATCAAGAGATTTTGTGTTTAACTTTCTTCTGTACTTTTTCTAAACTAATCATACAAATTAAGTCTTCAAGTCCACCCTTTGTGGATATATTTCCAGTGAACACAGTTCCTTTTTTTGCTATGGGTCGTTAGTTTGAGAAATGTTTACATGGATATCCGGACTATCTTCACCACCTCAGTACGAGTTTATGTTTATAATAATCTATGTTTACAATAGATTACTCAGATTTATTCAAGAAAATAAATTTGCCTCTTACCAAACCTAAGCTAAACATAATCATAAAATCACTACATTTACTATAGTAGGAGTGCGATGATTTTAGCTGGTCACTTTTGGCACCAATTTGAGATCTCGGGTTCGTATATACTGACCCAATTCATGATTCCCTTGGTTTGCATTTATAATAGCGAAACGAATACTATCGCGTAGTATAACATGCAACGATACCAGGTAAGGAATAGTTTTGTTATAGGCCTACTATCTCCTACTCTAGATTGAAAAAATAATGTACTTGAAAGACGTTAGTTATTTTATTTCATTCGTCATTAATCGGAGTACAATAAACTAAGTGTATGAGGAATACTTGTGAGGACGCGGTTGGTGTACAAAAGGACAATGTGAATGTGAGAGTGCTGCTATTTGCAGATGATTATGTATTAATGGTTGAGATTGAAATTTTACAAATGCATTAAATCGTTTGAATATAGCGACAGGCAGAATTGATCTTCATATAAATGTCTCCAAAACTAAGATTATAGTTATTGATAAGGACGGATAAAGAAATGATTGTAAGCTTAGTATAAATTGAAAGTTGTTAGAACAAATGAATGATTTTGTGTATCTGGGCAAAATGTTCTGTAATAATAGAAAGATGGATGGGGACATCGACAGACAGGTGAATGCATCTCTGAGAGTAGTTTGATGTATGTGGAATTTTGCAGATAATGAGGTAGTATCAAAAGAGGAAATGATGGCAGTATATAAAAGTGTGTTAACGCCAACATTGTTTTATGGATGTGAAGCATGGGTTTGTCACGAGAAACACAAGAGCAAGATGAATGTGGTTGGATAGAGATATCTAGGAAAGGTACAGTATGAAGATAAAATCATATAGACGGAGTCAATTATGTATGGGTGCTGAAGAAGTGCTGTTTGAACGGGAATCTAATAGGTAGATGTGAAAGAAGTGTCTTATGTTGGTTTGAGAATGTTGAGAGGATGAGTGTGGATTGAGTGATGAAATAAATATATTATGGTAAAATATGTGGGTCAAAAGAAAGGGGCAGGCCATTTAAGACGTGACTAAATGTTGTAGACGAATGTGTGAGAAAGAGAAACATTAATAGTTTTAAGAATAAAAGAGAATGAATGACTCGGTGTATGGATGTTGTTGAAGAGAAGGAAGTATGCAAGGATGGAGAAGTGTGAAGAAAGTTAGTGAGGATGGATTAAGTACGGAGTTGTTGTTTTTGGAGGCATGCGCACAGTTTCCTGCCTACCCCACAAGGGAACGGCGTGATTAGATATGTGGGGAGGTGGGAGGTATTACGATAAGATGCCATTATTTTAATTAGTCAAAGTGACACGATTCAAAAGTTGCGTCTACTCATCTATTTGCTCCCTTTAGTGGATCCAAGCCAAGATGTTGCAATCTTAGGTGAGGGTATAGTTCCCTACTGGTCCGTCCTATCTAGGCGCGCCACTGAGGCTCCAAGATAACTGGCGCAAGGCCAACCTGTGCCCTGAATAAGCTGTGAGGATGTTGAGACGCAAGTGTTGGGGAGGATGGCATGGCTCACGAGAAGAACCTCTCGCTGTTCGTGTACTCCTTCCGAGTGGAGTGGCTCGCGTTAGATGGGGCGCTTCTGGTCAACAACTCTGTGCGTGTGGAATGGGGGGGTGAAGGCGGGACTCGGGCCTGGTGTGAGGGGCTCCCTCTACTCCTGGAGGAGGGGTCTGGGGGGGTACACACGCTGCGCTGCGTCCTGCACCTGCTCTTGTTCGTGGTATTCCTGTTCCTCCTAGCTGAGGGAGTCTGGCAGCGCGTGCTTCGCACCCCATCCGCTTCGCCAGTATGGGCGGTGGACCCCCTGGTGTGCGAGAGGGCGACGGGCAACGAGCGGCTGAGCTCTGTCGTGGGTTTCGCCCCTCCTGACCGTCTGCCCCGGAGATGGGTGTCGGCCGGCCCGGTGCTACAGCGCCCGGCAAGTATGTATGTATCCACTGCTAGCTTTCATCCGCGTACTAGACGTCATGCTCATCCACTCTGGGAGGTCAGCTCGACTGGCCTGTGGGTATATTCCCTCCAAACTATAGTCCTCCATCCACTCTGGGAGGTCAGCTCGACTGGCCTGTGGGTACATTCCCTCCAAACTATAATCCTCCATCCCTACTCCACTATTGTATTTAGAACACATATATCGCGTACAGTAGGAATAACAACAAAACCACAATACTTGTGTTCATACGGTATAGTTAGTTTTCACAGAGCTGAAGATGCGCCACATCACTTCTACTTGTTTCTATATAGAGAAATTATTGTAATCTTGAAATATGTTCATCTCTGGTGTTTGTTGAAGTTTTATTTGCCCCCCAAATTCATAAAACTGGGTGATCTACTTGTGTGTGTCCCTGGGGCTAAGACAGAAACTGTTTGATGTATTTCACTCCAACTCGACACTTACATGACATGTGGTCATATGTGGAGCAATACTGCACTTTGTGACAATTTCACGTGCACTTTCTAAACCAACTGACCATATATTTTATTTGAACCACGTCTTACTGCTATTTAGGATAGAAATAACTCAATTCACTTGACAGGGGATTCAAACCCCGACCTCTCCATCACCGTTAAATCAAACTAGACTAGGTTGACGCCTTAGCTCACGTTAGAAAGTGATTAGTTATATCTAAAAACGACTTACAAAATAATTCAACTCGAGAACAGACAAAACCCCTCCATTTTTTTAAAACTATTATGAAAAGAAAAAGGAAAAGTTTCGCCATTGGTTCATTTTTGAGTGAAAGCGGGAATCGAACATAGGACCCGGAGTTTAGTTTAATTTTATATCTCAAAACAGAATATATACATTTTAAAATGCACATTAGATCAACACAGCTACCGACAGCAAAGTCATCAAATGCAAATAATCAATGAAATATACTACAGGCCTAAACAATTTCCAAAATAAATGTTGAGGTTCACCACACACGCTTTCTCTCCCTTTCATCTTAACATAGAGACATCTACTAAAAAAAACCTCATAAGATTTGTGAAACGAAATAACATGTACTGTTGCAGAAACACTCAACCAAAGAGAATAAATGAAATAATATACACTGTTTCAGAAACATTGAGAAAATAATAACATCTCTGTCACCAAGGAACATAACAAAAAATTTCACATTTCAAAGAGTTGAATATATATATATGTTTATACTTTAGAAACTATTGGTTTGGTACAAATATATTTCAAACAAAAGATGTGTATTTGTAATAGTGCTTACAACTTTACTATTTCTAATCTCAAATTGTTGTGTAGATGTGATCAAAATTGGAAATGTCTGCTTATGTAAAGTACCTTAAAACTCATTTTCATTGGAAAACGAGTTTTTTTTTTTTTGGAATGCCAAACAATATCTAGATAAAAAATGTAATAAAAAATGTTTGAGTGGATTTAAAAAAAAATCGATTCTTTGTACTTTTGCCCCTCAGCAAACAACCCTTAATTTTAGGGCTGGATATTTAATTCCAAACAATCCTCGGGGGAACCTAATGAAAACCCTAGATACCAAATTTCAGCCCAATCGGTAAAATGGTCTCGGCTCCAGCCTGAGGTATAAACAGACAGACAGACAGACGGCAGCGCGAAAACCACTTTACAGGTTTCAGGGGGTCATGAAACGTTGACATTGTTTAAAATATAGAGTTTTATTTTTTTTTTTTTTTACAATATAATAGCTCTCTCTTCGGGGGGTCAAGAGAAAGTAAAATGTCCCAGCACTTGAGAATAATTGAAATGAAGGTTGAAGAAGGATACTATGATGAGGACATTAAATGCTCTGAGGAAGGGAGGGCCTGCAGCCAGCCAGCCAGACAGACAGACAGGCAGCCCACGGAGATGTGATGGGAATACAAACCACTAACAAGAATGTGCTGTTAACTTCCTCACATGGAGCAATCTGGAGATTATAATGGAGCTGACACTGTATTCACTCCACAAATAACAGAAGTGGGGTCCAAAATAGTTGAAGGGGTGAGGCCGTAAAGTGACACTACAAATATTTTCACAACGATTCTTACAGCTAAAACAACAGCAACAAATTAACAAATAATTGTTTTTAATTAAATTTAAATATGACAGACATTTTAAAAATATGATTGTCTAAAAAATTGCAGTAATAGCTAGATTTGAATTGAAATACCTTTTACAACACCCTTCAATTCTGATTGTCCCCATGTCTGCTTGTCTCCATGTCTGCTTGTCCCCATGTCTGCTTGTCCCCATGTCTGCTTGTCCCCATGTCTGCTTGTCCCCATGTCTGATTGTCCCTATGTCTGACTGTCCCCATGTCTACTTGTCCCCATGTCTGCTTGTCCCCATGTCTGCTTGTCCCCATGTCTGACTGTCCCCATATCTGACTGTCCCCATGTCTACTTGTCCCCATGTCTACTTGTCCCCATGTCTACTTGTCCCCATGTCTGACTGTCCCCATGTCTGCTTGTCTCCATGTCTACTTGTCCCCATGTCTACTTGTCCCCATGTCTACTTGTCCCCAT
>CABFWB010001339.1:8059-22857 GCA_902151455.1 Timema bartmani | reverse complement strand
CAGCAGAACAATTTGTTTGCTCTATGTACAACCTCAGATGACAAACAGTAAATAAAGCAAGGTACAGGAAATTTGAGATGGCTTACAAACCAAGAAAACTAAATGAGCCTCTTACTAAGAGCTTTGCCTCTTTTGATTCACTATCCATTCCTCCTTGTCAATCATCATTTCTATCACACATAAAAAGGAGTATCTTTCAAACACACCTCTGGATGAACGCCGAAAAATCTGACCCGATGTCAACCTTAAATCCAGCAGACTTTGGCTGGAAGATCGGGGCTATCGGGATCTACGAACCTATCTGGTTTGATGGAGAGGTTGCTCCACCTCTTGTTATCGACGCAATTGCTGACGATGAACCATCAAGTATTTTTATTACATGCACTTTATAAATTGTCCGATGGCATAGCTCAGTTGGTAGCGTGCCTGCCTGCTGAGCTAGGGTCCCGGCCTCGATTCCTAGTATGGTCGAAAAATTTATTATTTGTGAAATGTGGGTTTTCCCTTTCTTAGTGATGAATTAACGGCTAGAGGTTGGGTGTTGTGTCTGTTTTATACATAAGTTAGTGTAATTAGTATTTAAACGTAGTTCCGAACGGGTAGTACGAGGCATTTCTAAAATAATGTTATTAATTATATTATAAATATAGCATTATGAATATAAAATGAAGGGTAATATGTTTTAGATGACGAAATTCACGATGCAGCATACCCATCGGAAGATGACAAAGCTGATGACTAAATAAATAATACTTATAACAGAACTCAGCTTGACAAATTACATGTGAGTTGTTTGATAACATAATAGGTTGTATATTTTACAAATTATCTTAAACATAACAGTTGTAAATGTTGTATTAAAAAGATGTATTGCATAATGTTGTGTTGTATAAAGTTGTATTAAAGATGTATTACTACTTTACTACATATTTCGTTTTCTTATGGCTCGCTTGCGGGCTCATACCATGAAGCTTATTTATATTTCTCTATACTACGGTCGGCTGTAACATATATTAATTTTACGACTGAAAGAAAGAAACAACAGATGTGACATCTTAAATCGACCTGGTACACAAAATCCGGCCACCTTGGACTGCCAAACTGAACACTTAGTGAAAGAACTGCTGTCAGCAGTAAATTGATGCAAACATCAAAATTAGTTTCGGTTGAGTTGTCATAAATCTTTCCCAAATTTGGGTAAGTTAGGCAAACATTTTCCGGCCGGTTTCGAATGCCAGACCAGATTATTTATGTTTGTAAAGTAAAAGACAAGAAAATTACCCATTAAAGGAAAGTATATTTTTTTCTGATAAACTTCACCTAAATATTACTTATTTGTCTTCTTAAATAGGTCTGGCAGCCCGAATCCGGCTTCTTTGGACTGACAGAGCAAATTGTTCGTGAAAGGTTTGCAGTAAGCTGCAATTTGGTGCCAAAACTAAAATTAGATCGTTCCGGTTAAATTGATGTCAATTTTTTCTAACTTAGGGTTGGTCTGGCAGCTATTTTCAGGCCAATTTCAAATGACAGACCAAACTAAAATTGTTTAGGGATAAATACTCTAAGAAACAAGCTATGAATCAAAAGTAGCTCTTTCCGGTTAAATTAAAGTCAATTTTTGATTAATTTGAATGGCCGCCATTTTTAAGTCCGGCCACTTTGGACTGCCAGACCAACAGATTTTCATTTTTCTCTGGCGAAACTATAAAATAAGATAGTTATCTGTATTATATCTTTCCAGTTAAATCAAATGGGAGCTAGCTCTTGGACTATAGCCATACTTCTGACCGGCGACAGAATCCCTTTTATCGTGCGCCTCAAGGATCGTACTGAAATGTCTCGAAAGTGCAGTTCAAAGCTCCCAACAAGGTCTATATTCAGTATAGCTTGTGGAGACTCTAGAACTTAAGCAATGTTCCATTTAGAGATTAACAGGAGTTAGTCCAGGGTTCATTTCCATTGTATGGAATTACTTTTTCAGGTTTGAAAAAAATATCAACTGTTACCATTGGTGATACTGGATAGAATACTATTGCATCTCGGGACTGCTGAAATGGGAATTTGGTTTCGCACTTTGTTATTCAAAGTGCATTACTAAGAAGTGGTGAATAATAGATTTCTATTTCTCTTGTTTCAGGTTCTTGAAGGCCTCGATTATCTTCATACAAAATGTAAAATTATTCACACAGATATAAAACCCGAAAATATTCTTTTATGTGTAGAAGAAAGTTATGTCAGAAAGCTGGCTACAGAAGCGGCGCAGTGGCGCAAAATGGGACTAAAACTTCCTTGCTCTTTAGGTAAGTACCTCTTGCAAGAACAAGAGCAGATCAAGTTTGAATTCTCAAGGGTTTTCACACAAACCACGTGATTCACCACCACCGGAACGATGGAGGCAACGTAGCCTTCATTGACCTGTAAGGTAGCAAGCAAATCTACCTCGCATTATTCCACTATGGTGTAGTTAATAAAATAGAGTTATAGTGCAATCCATCAAGTTAAGTCTTCTACAGTTCAGGGTAAGCAAGTTATATTTGGATTCCAGAGCGTGGGATTAAGCTCTGTGTTTTATTTTGTGTTTGGGGTGAGGGACAGACCAAGGGATATTCCATTAGTTTCCTGTATAAACTATTACAAACGGTGTGACGCATTAAAAAAAATTAGATCCTAAAAAGATATTGAATTTGTCAAAGAAAATAGGGTGTGATAGATATGTAAATATAATTAATTAGGGTATAAAAAATAGATTTAGCAAAATTTAAATAAATTTAGCTTTGTAGAAAAAATTATTTTCTCTTTCTTGTATAACATGTTTATATTTATATGTTATCTCGTATGTGCTTCAATGTTTATCTTAGTGAGCGCGGCACCAAGGGAGCCTGGGACATTAGAGCTTCGTTCAAAAGTGTTTAAGAGCAAGAAAAGAAAATCCAATAAGAAATCCAAACGACAAGATAAACCGCTTGAGGAAAACATCAAACCCTTTCAAGAATTAAATTGCTCTAAGCGTGAGAGTGATATCTCAGTGGTCTCTGTGGATTTGGTCAAATTGCAAGAAGGTGAAAACGACTCTTCAAGTGACGCGGCTAGTGACGATGAACTGGATCTTGTTGAAGTTGTAACTCCTGACACTGATATAAGCAATGTCCTTCCAACCCAGACAACCTCTGTGCATCTTACGGATAACGTATTCAATGACACGGAGGAAAAACATGCAAAGAACACAACTGAAGAATCTATAACAAAGTCACAAATATGTAAGTCAAACATCAAATAACGATTAAACTATGTAATGGTTCAATAACATATTTGGTTGATTCAATAGATTTTTAAAATAAAACATGCATGATGCAGATTATCACTATGATTTATGGTTTTTCAGAATAAATCTCAATCTGGGTTGAAGCCAGTTATAACAGTGGTACACAACTTTTCATAATGTAGGACGACACACCCTCCGGTTCCCCCCGCCCTTTTTAATCTAATAATATTGTAATCAATGTAAGACCACTACCTACATGTGGAACTGTGTGCCTAGTGATTTCAGATGTAGAGAACCGCAAGAGTTTTGCTGAAATGGAGCAGGCTGATATTCATCACCCTCAGCAGTTGACCGTCAATTTCTGCAATGGACAACACTCTGGTCCAAGTGAGGGCAAGATGGAGGAGACCCAAGGGAAGCAGAGACACGTACTAGGCCGCAGTGAAAGTCAAGCTATTTCTCATAGCAATAGTGCCACGCACAAGTACAACCAGAATGAAAGTAAGCAACTCTAGGAGTATTCCATTCGCAGGTATCTTACCCCCAACATGATTGCCACTGGCAGTCAACACTCCTAATTGTCAGCCGAAAGATCAGAATTTGATACGGCTGAGCTAAATAGGGTTTTCCTTCTTCCTGCCTGTAGTTTTTCATTTTATTGACATGGTAATGTTAGAGCTACTTTAAATATCTCGCATCTATCGTGTACTCTTGGGTGAAATAATTCTGGTAAATACGTTAATGTCGAAATAACGCACGAGTGGGACTTTTTTCACTAAATTTAATCTACTTGGTGTGAACATTATAATAACTGTGTTTGTATATTAATTTATTGCTTAGCTTTTATTTTTCAGTAATATATATATATAATGTGTATGAATTGTTGTGCTAGTAAAATAGTCAAATTATTTTTTCCTATGCACTGCTAAGTATAGCTAGCTAAAACATCTGCACGTAAAGTAATTTAATTTGAGTTTCTTGAAACTGGCACTAGAAATCTAACGTTAATGTCCTCTCTGTTTCTCTTTTGCCACAACCGCAACTCTGGTAGATACGTGTATTATAATATTATCTTGTGCAGTTTACAATCAATCATGGATGATGGCTTGGTCGGAAAAACCATGGTAGTGCTATATACTCATTTGTGAAACTAAAATAATACATTTATATATTTAGTTTAAAAGCAATTAAATTTTGAACTAATAAATAAACTTGAATATTTGTTTATTTTAAAACAGTCCAGGAACGTCTTCTTCACATCAAGTTATTTGTTTTTCAAAATAATGTATTGAAAACACACAAAACAAAACCTGTCTTTCTACCACTCATGTTAACTAACTGACCATTTAAATCTTCTCCCCTACATGACTTGATAGTTTAAAAAAACCAACATTCCTGCAACTATTATTTTCACCAGAGGTACAGCTTGCTTGAGCACTATCTTCATAAATTCTCCTGTTCAGAGAACATTTAAACAAGCTAGTTATTACAAATGAATTTCAAAACAACAGTAGGGTCTAGTACTTCAAGTGTATAATAGGGAACACTGGTCCTAGTTTTACTTCCCTGAGCCTTAAAACATAATCTACTGCTAAGGCTTGGTTTATATTCATACATAATTCATAACTAATAGCGAATAGTGTATAGTGTATAGTGCGCAAGAAGTTGAAATACATTATTTTAAATGATGGCGTCTATAATCGATTTATAGTGAATAGTGAAATAGTTCACAGTGCATAAAGTTGATTTAACTTTAACTTTTCTTATACGTTATGCACGAGTTGTGAAACGATATTCTCGCGAGAAAAATCTAGCCAATAGGATTTATGGAAAACATAATTCGATATTTTTCAAATATTATTTTATAAGTTAGAAGTTGGTCGCCATATTGGGCTTTAATTATCGTTAAATAGTTTTATATTGTGATTTTAACTTGAAAATGAGTGAAAATGAAAGTGACAATGAATATACGGTTGAATTTACAGAAGATGGTTTTGTGTCTGTTGCTTGGGGGAGGAACCCCGCACCTCCTATTAATGTAGTTTTTGTACTTGCCTTGGTCACTTGGGAATTTTTATGGTTTAAAACACCAGGAGTTGGAAAATTCATTGTCTAAACCCACATAACCCCCCTCCAAAAAATACATTTCGTGCAACGCCCTTGTACTCTAGCCTCATTTCATTCAACCACTAAACCAGATTGTCCTCAAATGAAGATAAATAATTCAAACATACTATTAAATATAGAAGGATGGGTTCTATAAAATTCATTTACCCGTGATGATAAAAAGCCAGAAATGCAATTCTAGATGGTCTGCCATTAAATGATAAATATATAAATTCAGATAAATACTATTTAGTAAACAGTACCAATATTTATCTCTCAGATTTTAATACAGCTAGTAAAATTGGCGTGTTAAAGGGAACAAGGATATTATATTTGTAAGTATGTACATTATTTTGAAGACCAATGATTGACATATCCATAGAGGTAGTATCCTTAAAATACCACGCGCGCAAGGAGATCACATCTCAATCAAATGACAATCGTTATGAATGTCTTATTCACTACGTTGCATTATAAACCTTAGTAATTTTCTAATGAATTGTGCACTATACACTATGCGCTATTCACTATTAGTTATGAGTTGTGCATGAATATAAACTAAGCCTAATAGAGTGTAATATGACTTGGGTCAATGGCACACTGGGGATTAGATTTAAAACATAGAAAGTGTAGGTTGGTCTCATTATTATTATTATTATTATTATTATTATTATTATTATTATTATTATTATTATTATTATTAGCACCGCGTCTTACTACCCGTTCGGGTTATACGCACTGCTAATGTACAATGGTAGGGTGAAATGGAGGACCTGCAGTTTAACGTGGAATCTGAACCACGGTGGAGGCCTGGCATTCCTCACATTTTGGTCTTATTATTCAAACAATAACACTTGTGGTGCTTTGGTTGGCTGTTAAGTGATGCCATGCTAATTTAATTAAGTGTAAAGACATATACTGGAAGAAGCTTTATTTATAAATCTGACATTAAGTACTCTTTATATATATATAAAAAATTGAACAAACTAAAGTGTTTACAAAATGAATTTATTTTGAGTGAGACACTCTTACAGATTATTTTTTAAAGCTCAACCCGGACTTGGTTTTTCTCTGTCGACACCTGCAAACAGACTTTTTATTTCTGTTTCAGTTAAACCATTTCGGCGCGTCGCGTCTTGTCCAGATGCTCAGCGTCTGGTGAAACCTCTGGACCCAGTGCTGGATGTCTGCGATATTAAAGTTAAAATTGCTGATCTAGGCAACTCCTGCTGGTCGGTCAGTATGTCAGCGTGGATAAACTGGTTTGATAGGGATGTCAGGGCTAGAATACCAGCTTTCAGCATTAAATATTCTAATTTGATCCAAATATTATGTCTTAAGTATCCAAAATTATGTATATTTTTCTTAGAACATTTACTAAGCCTTGTTTATTTACGTCTAGGATAGCCCGAGTAAAGTGGGCCCCGATTCACTTATATTATTACTGCCCTCGCTTGTTAGTTCCTTGAGATTCGAACCAAAGCATTCCCAGGGGAACACAACAGAGCCCAATATTCGTTGACTGGTTCACTTTTCAATCTGACAGAACTACGATATTGACTCATTTGTTTGAAAATTAAAAATATAATCACCAACATTCTTTGGCAAATGAACTATAAATATGATTATCAGTCGTTGATATTGTATTCCTTTTTATTATGTTATACAGGGTGTTCGGAAACTCGTAGCCCAAATTGCACGTATAGTTTGTTTGAACCAAAAGTAATACAAAAACTCTATACACTTACATCCGGAAAACTATGCTAATACCATTAAATTGTGTTTGAAGTTTCAGCATACAGCGCCGAGAGAGCAAAGCTGTCAAGCATGCTTGTACAGCAAGTTGCACAGGAGCTAGGCACGCGGCACTGCACATGTAATAATGGCAAACACTTTCTGTGATGTAGGATCGTTAATGATGACCCTCAGAACATATTTCCATTTCTAGATGGACTGATGTGTTGTTTACTATTAACTGTGGTATGTTCTGCTGCCGTGCTCCAAGATGTCGAGGTGTGTATTTCCGCGCACCTAACTCCTATGCAACCTGTTGCACACGGATGCTTGCACAGCTTTGGTATCCAGGCGCTGTATGTCAAAACTTTGAATACAATTTAATGGTATTAACAGAATTTTCCGGATGTAAGTGTATAGAGATTTTTTATTACTTTTGGTTCAAACAAACTATATGTGAAGTTTTGGCCTTGAGTTTCCGAGCACCCTGTATTTCTAATGTTATATTTTTACTGATTTTTACCCGCCTCGGTGGCGTAGTTGGCTAACGCGCCAGTCGTGTTGAGCTAGACTACCGAGGACGGGGAGATCGAGGTTCGAATCTCGGTCGGGTGAACTGGGGGTGGCTTTTCATAAATGGTTTTCCATTCTCCCTCCACGCAAATGCGGGTTCACTTCCTCTAAATTCAACCTTCCCAATTCCTAATCCATTAGTGTAATTAGTACTTAGGCGTATAACCCGAACTGGTAGTAAGACGCGGTGCTAAATAATAATAATATAATAATAATTTTACTGATTTTTATGTAAAAATCTGTAATGCCCATTAGTTAATTCTTAAAGCTACCTCATAACCATATAATATTGATTAAATATAGTAATAAAATTAATTTATGCTAGAAAATATCTACACTATATATAATTGATTGTTTGATTGATATTTCACTTTAAATTGAATCGTTATCTTTAATTTAGAATATTTAATGGTTTAAAAAAATTAATCACAGATGCTGTGGTCTAGGCATTCAAATATAACTCTTCCCACATTTATGTTAATGGAGTGTTTTAAATAACAACGTGAAACTATAATTACTATAAAAACTTATAAGCTACAAACCTAATTATGTTTAAATTGCTTCAAAAAGGTTTTATCATGGGGAATTGACTCGTAAACCACTGCAGGTAGATTACCCTCTTCACCGCTCTGAAATACATATCAGTGTCAACCAGTTTCCAAGTGGACCAAACGGGGTGTTGTCTTGGTATATGGGAAGACTAATAATTGACCCCCAAAACTTGATTATATGGCAGACATCTATCTATCCTATTTAGTTAAAACTTATTAATAACATTTATTGCAAGAGAACTGTCTCGACGTATCCTAAACAATTGTTTTCCTTCTAAAAGTATCACCATTTCACTGAAGATATCCAGACAAGACAATATCGCTGCCTGGAAGTGCTACTAGGAAATGGCTACGACACTCCGGCGGACATCTGGAGCACAGCTTGCATGGTAAATATCTTCTTCTCCTGTGGATCTATCCTGGGACATGTATCAAGTATCAACTGGAATCTTCCATTTTCCTCGGTCCTGAGAATCTTCTTTCATCCTTTTGTAGCGCCTTACTTTCTTGATATCTGTTAGCATTCCAAACCTTTTTCTTACTCTTTTACCTTCTATCTTCTCCTCTATGATACCCTTCATTAAACTATCTTCACGTAGTGTTTGGCCCAACCAAGATTTTTTTCTCTTTTTTATAATTCTTATCAGGCTCCTCTCCTCTTCTACCTTCCTCAACACCTCCCCATTCCTCACCCTGTCCATATATTTTATCTTCTCCACTCTTCTCCACAACCACATTTCCAAACTCTCCAAATAACTTTGTTCCCTCTTTCTGATTGTCCACGTCTCAGATTCATACAGCAACACACTCCACACGAAACACTTTGGAAACATGTTTCTTATCCCAATCGGGATTCTTCCATCTGTTGGAAATCCCCTCACCTTTTCATATGCGCCCTTCCCAATGGCTATCCTACTTTTAACTTCCTCCGTACATTTTCCATTCCAAGTCACCAGACTTCCTAAATATTTGAATAAAAACTTTACTTCTTTTATGTTCTTCCCTTCAAACGAAATATTAACATTGCTTTCTTTCTATCCAACTCTCATCACGTTTGTCTTACCGATGCTTACCTTCATTCCAAATTCCTTTCCAACTCTTATAATAACCTGGTGGTCTAGGGACAAGGTGTCAGACTTCTGTGCTGGGGGTCCGGGGTTCAATCCTCGGTCCCGGTGTAAGCGGAAAACATTAGTCCAGGATATTATTAGTCTGAATGCCAGAAGGACTCTAGTACAGCATCAGCACGTACTCAAAAGAACGGCATCTTCTTGACACCCAACAGCGGTCTAATAATCTCAATGTTGACTAGGACATTCGTGTTCAAGGATATTAGTGTTATTTTATTCAACCTTTCACACCTTAGTTATTCAACAAAGCCTTCACCACATTAACACCAGCGTTGTTTAGTTCTATCTTAAAAAGAAAGACAATTAATTAGCATATTATTATATCAAAAGCCTTTAAATATTTGGATGGGCCTATATTTAATACTGGTTTGAGCTGTGGCGTGCCTGAATATTTGACACCTAGCCTAACCTAACCTAACATAACCTATGCAATCAAATTAATAAACGTCTGAAAATATGCACAAACAAATGAGTTCTGATTTGTTCTGAAGTCTGAATTTTGTCCACACACACACACACACACATCTACAATTCATCAGGGCGGCATTGACAAAGAACCACTACCTAAAAATTTCCTAGTCTGAATATGTCCTGCCACACCGGCACAGATTTATCTGATTGCCAAGCCTCTTCCTTCACCTCTGACAAGACGTGTATTAATCACAACTTGTGAATGTGAGGAATGCTAGGCCTCCACCGTGGTTTGGATTCCAGGCCTCCACCGTGGTTCGGATTCCACATTAAACTGTAGATCCTCCATTTCATCTCACAATCACCCTACCATTACACATTAGTGTAAGTGCGTACAACCCGAACGGGTAGTAAGACAAGGTGCTAATAATAAATAATAATAATAATAATAATAATAATAATAATAATAATAATAATAATAGAATCGCAGTTCTTCTTCCAGCTCTACCAACACCACTTGATCACCCACGTACTTATTATTATTATTATTATTATTATTATTATTATTATTATTATTATTATTATTATTATTATTATTATTATTATTATTATCACCACGTCTTACTACCCGTTAGGGTTATACGCACTTACGCTAATGTGCAATGGTAGGGTGATTATGAGATGAAATGAAGGACCTACAGTTTAACGTGGAATCCGAACCACGGTGGATGCCTGGCATTCCCCACATTCACAAGTTGTGATTAATACACATCTTGTCAGAGGTGAAGGAAGGGTTTAGCATTCAGATAAATCTGTGCCGGGACCGGGGATTGAACCCCCACGTACTTAATAGTTTTTAGTCGCTCTCCTACTATTACAATACCTCGTGCCCTTTCTAGAACCTTCTCCGTAACTTTTCAACGCATGTATTAAAAAGCGCCAGTGGAATACAAAATCCCTATCACACCCCTCTTCCACTGCTCATCTCTTCTGTTTCATTCTCCTCCACTGTCATTATCACTTTCTGTCCGGTGTAAAGCTGCTTTATCAGTCTACTATCCTTCCAATCTATACAAATGTTCCTCAAAAGTATTCAGAAACATATTCCAGTCCACTTGATCAAACGTTTTCTCCCAGTCGATAAAACAAACGCACATTTCCCTGTTCACTTCCAACACTAGTTCTGCCAGCATTCTCAGACACCCATCTGCATATTTTATTCTTATTCTTTTTCTAAAACCATACTGGTACTCTCCCAAATTATCCTCTATTTTCCTTTTTATTCTCCTCAGCACTATTCTTGTCACAGCCCTGGTAATATAACGTATAAAACTAATTGTTCTAAAGTCTTTAGATTATTTGGCGTTGTACTTCTTTGGTAAAGGAACCAGAACGGTCTTAAGTATATCTTCAGGCCAAATGCCATTGTCGTATTGCCTTTCGATTAGATTGGTTAGTCTCGTTATTGCCCCAGTTCCTAAGGCCTTAAGTGCCTCAGATGGTATTCGATCATATCCCAACGCTTTTCATTTCCTGAAATATTGGATCACCTTCTCAATTTCCCATCTTTCTATCCTCTGTCTTCAGTCCTCCTCGTCACATTTCTGGTATTCTTCCAACCCTACTTCTCCATAATCCTCCTGGGAATCACATAGATCCTCTATGTTTCCCATCCAAATCTTTTTGTTTTCTTCTGCACACGATGTTATCCTTTCCTGCTTGTTTAGCTTGCCTTGTTTGCTTATTTTCCTCGAGTCTTTCTTCATCAAACTCTTAGCAGTTCTATACATGTCCCCTTACTTTTCCATTTCTTGCACCTCTTCACATCGTCTCACCTTCCACTCCTCCACTCTTATCAACTCGTGGTTCAGTTTTCTACACCGTATTTTCTCTTTTACTGCTAAGTCATTTTTCCATCTCCTACTTTATTACCTTCCACTTTGAAAATATCCCTCATCTTCTGTTATCTCTCTCTTTCACAGCTTTCATTGAGCTCAAAGATTGAAACAAAATCGGGAAGGTGTAGAGTAAATAATAAATCCCTTAGCCCACTATATTATTTTAAGCTGACAGATCTGAATTTATCTTTGCTCACGTTATAGACGTTATTTAATCACTAGTCGGCGTTAAAATACTATTTATTGGCTGTTATGAACATGAGCATATGTTATAGTACCTATGTCAAATTTATTTAAAAATTTCAAATATGTTCATAACAGACAGGGCCAATCAAGTTGTCACCTAGGCTATTACCCATGACAGGGCATACAGGCTAAGGCGTCTGGTCCGGTTAATGGGCAGAGTAAGCATAGCCTCATACGCATGATTGGGCGTACTAATCATTCGGCGACGTTCTTTGTATGACATTTTTGGCTTGTTTTATTATAAGGAATCGTGCTCTGAAGAAAATGTACGTGAAAATGTATTTAATTTTAAATACCTCCTTTAATAATCTTGTTCCCCTGGTTGATAGTAGCTATAATTTGTTTCAGGCCTTTGAACTAGCTACAGGTGACTACTTGTTCGAGCCTCATTCCGGAGAAGACTATTCCCGGGATGAAGATCATTTGGCTCATATCATTGAACTTTTGGGCACAATACCTAAACATCTCATATTCAGTGGCAAATATTCGAGAGAATATTTCAACAAGAAAGGTGACGTAAACGTAACTATAAATTACACAGTTTTTCAAAAGTAATCGACCAAGTTTATATCCGATAAGAAAATATGTTATTAAAAAAACTCCCTTCAAATGAACAATCTGTATTAATTTCTCATTTACTCAGTTGCTCTCTAGGGTATATTGGTGTCTAGGTCATTATATTTTATACCCAGCTGTGTTGTTGGGTAGTTCACATGCCATGTCTAGATAGTTGCTACACAGTGGTGTTATAGGAATATTAATATGTTTCTGGTACAATCATTTTTCATGTCATGTCTTACCTTGATTGATTACACTATGGCCCTGTCTTATAAGCTGTACCATAATAGAAGTAAGCTATGTAAACTTGATTCCTTACATGGTTAATAGAGGGTTCATGAAATCTATTACCCACCTCGGTGGCATAGTTAGCTAACACGCTAGTTTCGCGTTGAGCTAGACTGCCGAGGATGGGGAGATTGAGGTTCGAATCTCAGTCGAGTGATCCGGGGGTGGTTTTTCCTAAATTGTTTTCCACTCTCCCTCCACGCAAATCCGGGTTCACTTCCTCTATATTCAACCTTCCCAATTCCTAGCCCGTTAGTGTAATTAGTACTTAAGCGTACAACCCGAACGGTTAGCAAGACGCGGTAATAAATAAAAAAATGAAATATATTAGTAATTTGTCAATGGAACATTTTCTGCTATTGCTTTATTTTTTTCAATTACAGCTGTAATTTTTTTTTTGTCAGGTAAAGTTAATACTAAAACTCAATATTGCAGTTACGTGCTTCGTTGTCCGCATGGGATAACGCCTCACTCTTGTGGTAGGATAGTTTGCCGATGACGGGGAGATCGAGGTTCGAATCTTGGTCGGGTGTACTGAAGGTGGTTCTTCCAAAATGGTTTTCCACACAAATGCGAGTGCACTTCCTTTAATATAGCTTTCCTAATCCCTAAAAACCATTAACACAATTAGTACATAAGTAATTAGTACATAGCGTATAACCGGAACGGGTAGTAAGACGCTGTGCTAAAAAGATAAATCAAATAAATATTGCATTTTAATACCAGATATTTTTTTACAATACCAGGTGAGCTTCGTCACATCACCAAATTGAAACCATGGAGACTTCGAGAAGTTCTGACGGAAAAATACGAGTGGAACAACGCAGATGCAAAGGCTTTTGCTGACTTTCTGACTCCAATGCTTGCATTCGAGCTCAGTGAACGCGTGACAGCCCAAGAGTGCCTCAAACACCCTTGGCTCAATTCGTGAAATTTGTTCTGGCATTGGTCCAGCAAAGTTGTGGAATGCAATCAATTATCTGAGTTTCAAATAACATTTGTGCCATTATGAAAAACCATGGAAGTGTCAAATAATCAGCAATGACAGGAAATTTAGTATATTATTGTATTTTAAATATGCGTACAAAAAATTGGGAAAATTTGCTGACTACTCACTTTTGTATATTCACATAACAACATGAACTTTTATACATGATTATTATCAATAATGGATTCAACTTATGCTAACACACTTTTTGTAAAATATTATATATATATATTGAAGCCCTTTATGAAAGGTTATATGCTATCTTGGTATGACTTGTATAATATAATGAAATAAATTTTTCTAGATTTCGTTATTGAGTTATTTTAAGCAAAGTTTTATTTAAATTTATTTCAATATTATGTGTTTTATTTTTTTAACCCCTTTTGCATTTGTAAAAAACTGAATTGAGAATATATTTATCCTGTAAACTCTAAAAAGGAACTAGGTACATACAGTACCTCTGTGGACATTATATTTTCCTATATTCAAAGAAGTTTGATCGTCTTTAATATAATCCGCTCTACCCACAAAAAGTTGTACTACATATTAAATAATCATATTTCCTTATATTCTAAGAGATCTTCACATTTTTATTAAAATTTTCTAAATTCAAAGAGATTTTGTCATATTTAATGTGCTCATGGATTCCGAAAGGTATAAAATCCCTTGGTTTAAAGAGCTTACATAATTTTTATGAAAATCCTCCTTAAATCTCCAAAATTTGAGGAGCAAGGCCGTAGCCAGCCAATAATTTAAGGGGGAGGGGGGGGCACATCCCCCAATTGTCGGAAGCTAGAAATAACTCTAATTGATAAACAGTTCTAGAAGCTCTCTGAAGTGTTTTTATGGCAACATAACCCCCTAGCTGCCGAAGGCTAGGAAAAATTCTAAATATTAAACACCTCTAGAAGCTCTCTGAAGTGGTTTTTATGGTAACACAGCCCCCTAATTTGTACTTGTATATTAATTTTTTATATTGTTTGAACCATAAATAAATCCATTTTGTTCATAAAATTTCGGGGGGTTTGAATCCCCAACCCCCCCCCCCCCCCC
>CABFWB010001338.1:136012-159003 GCA_902151455.1 Timema bartmani | reverse complement strand
TATTTTTCCTTAAAGCTCTTAGGAGAAATGTTTGCATAGCAATGATCTATCTCCATTTTAGACTCAATAGTCAATATTTACATTTTTTATTGGTCGAAATGTATAAATGAATAATTAAATATCAATGCGATGACTTGAAGATCTGCAACACCTTATAAAATGTTAAAACTTAGCCAGAAATCGAAATTTTAATACGAAGTGTTGACCCTTGTGGAAGACATTAAACTGTTTGAAATGCTCTTAGGTGGACAAAGATGCGCCTCTTTTATCATTGATTCTATATCATTGTATATTATTTTATGCATGTTCTTATGTGGAGTGGTGATGATACAATGTACATTATCCGTTCAGAAATCTTACGAGTTTATAGAAAGAGAGAGAAAGTCTGTGCGGTTCGCCGTACCATTTATTTTAATGTGGAGAGGGTGGAGGCAAGAGAAATGGAAACCAATCAAAGGAATGGACTAGGGCTCTGTGAGTATTCGGATTTCAAACTTTCTTCTTAATTGTTTTAAGCTTGAAAAAATATGATATTTTGTTATTTATTTAACTTTGTGCACTAAAATCGCTTAGAAAATCTTTTATTGCACAATTGTTTGTAATATTTAGTTTTATTCTGATAAATCACATGATCATCACAACTTACAATTCAATTTAAAAAAATTCCATATGAATATTGGCTTGTACTGTATAACCACTCAGAATCGCAATGACCATGCTTGGAAAAGATTCAAAGTTGTCAAAGCTGGATTTTTTAGAAGCTAAGTCGAAGCTGATATTTGTTTTGAAACCAAGTCGAAGTTTTGGAGCTTCACACACCCTTAGATATTTATAAAAATGAGTGTTATTAATATTCTAAGAACATGTGTTGTTTTCATGTAGTTTAAAAATCTCCCGTCTTAAAGATGTGATACTTACATTTTATGTTTGTTTTGACCAGTGACATTTTAAATACACTATTTTACTTTTAAAATAAACAAATATATATTTTTACATTTTAAAATATCGAATATACTAGAACTTGGGAGATTTTTGAAATACTTAACTCAAGTTCAACTTGAATAAAAAAAAAATCTTGCAGTCCCTTCGAATGAACACTACTTATGGCTTTTACAATAAAAAGAAGAACACAGTTTAGATGTCGGACAAAGAGACAATTGCTACCTCTTGAATTGAGCTATGAGCAGGTTTATCTTTAGTACGAAAATTGATCACTACCACCCAAACCCCCAACTTAGGTTTAATTATCATTCAATTAGAACTCACCAGGAAGGAGTGTTAAATGCATAATGCAACTTTGTGACAAAGATAACCAAAACAAAAATTGTTAAAGAAATTAAAGAGGTAAATAATTAACACAAAGGACCAATAGAGGAAAAATTCAGGGGAGTATATGAAATTCCCTATATTTTTAAAGTTTGATTAAATTCCCTGTTTGTAGGAATCCTGAGTTTACAGCTGTTTAAAGAAATTAAATGGGAAAAACACAACATCCAGCCTCCAGCCATTATTCCATCACTGTGAAAGGGGAAACTCACGTTTCACCAATGATACATTTTTCGGCCATGCCAGGAATCGAACCTGGGACCCTTAGCTCAATAGATAAACATGTTACTGACTGAACTCGATTCAAATATTGCTTTAAAACGCTTGAAGATGTTTCAATTAGCCAAAGTGTTCAACCAACCTAAAAAATAAAAAGCTAAAGAAACTAGATGTGATTTTGTACCTGGAAGCCGTACTCCACAAGGAGGATGTTTGGAGGAATATCAAGGGGTGGGGCTGCTTCCTGTGTGTGCAAACTGTTACTACACAGCATGAGGGTGACCTCAGGGGGGAGTCCCAAGATCTGCCACAGCTCCTGTAGGGGAACATGGTGGGGCACATTTTCTCCATCTTCAACACGACTCTGGCCCAACAGGCTACATAACTTGGGGCCAACGTGAACATGCCTGTAACCGCAGCAGAAGGTTGAATTAACAAATGAAACTTTAAATGGTTGTGTGAGTTAAATATTTCATTGGGAAGCTATTATATAATAGATTTTGAAAAGTAAACTATAAATTCTAAGTATTTTTTAAATAAGCCTGCTTGTTCAGTTAATATATTTTATAAAATGTCTTCATAAAATTTTTGCCACATGTCATTAGAAAGCAAATTAATTAGTTTATATCATAGATAAGCCTCACTTTAACATGTGTAGCTAAACAAATTGTATATTTAATTACAATAATGTATTTTAATACAAAAAATATTGAAATAATATTGTCAAAAATTAAATTTACTAACTTAATTTTTTATTGTGTTTGTAAAATGTAAACTGGCGAATGGTAGAATTAGTGGCCTTTGATTTACTAAACATTATATATCAACCATAATGACAATAGTTACCTAAGTGTAGGAAAGCTTGCTAGCACCTCCTGCAATATCAACCACATATCGGTGAGATCATCGTAAGTGACGTGAGATTCTACATCTAGTACAGGTACCAGGGTTACGAACCGATCCAGGCAGTAGCGATCTATCGTAACCATCTCACTGCAACACATATGTTAGAGAATACATACCTTCATACTTGTATATGAATACAACATAGAATAAAGTAACTAAAAGGATAATAATGTGTAACTCAACATTTTCCAAACACATACCAGCACCCCATATAGTTCCATTACAAAAGTAAAGAAGCCCAGTTTAAGCTGTAGAGTAAAGATGTTAATGTTAAACTTGTGGCCCGATCACTTATTTTGTGTGGCCTGCTGACTTCATAATGAACCAACAGGTAAAGCCACCATATTCTTATATTTTTTAAAGAAATAAAACATTTGGGAGTTTGGCATAATTTGAGGATGTGGCGCTTCAAGACTGTACCAAACAGGGATTAGTTCTTAAAAGTGGTTGAATTCGAGCACCAAATATGTAATGTTTGGGAGCACATACATATGTTAATATTTATTTGCTCGCATTAAAAGGAACAAAAAAACAAAACAACGAAAGGTCTCGGCTTAAGGAAACCCATTTGGTAACAATTCTAAAAGTGACTTTGGCACAATATTTAAATAATGACGTTTATATCATTGCTGCAAATGAAAGGTTTTTAATTTCTGGTATGAAAACAAGTTATGGGTGTTTCTTATTGTTTTATACAAGGGCCAACTCTTTTCTATTTGAAGTAATAAGATAGGCCTACTAACATGAAATTCATTTTACTTAAGAATATGAAAATATTTAAATTATTTATTTCTAATTTTCAATGTGGCCATTATGATCAAATGAGGTTGACACACCTTCTGTGGAATATGGCATTAATGGTGCATACTAAAGATAGTCAATAGTGAAATGGGGGATTGGGTGGTAGCACTTGGATTTTCTTCAAGGGGTAACCTTTATCTTTTTGTCCAGTGGTAGCAATGTAGTAAAGTATGAACTGTTTTTCTTTGCGTTGTATAAACCATATTGTGTGTATTCCATTTTATGAGTTTTTTTAGGGCTGGGCCAAGCAACCATTTTGTCACTCAGGCCCATCATGTTAATTGATTTTCAATACTACAAAGATATTATGCAGTAATCACACTACAAAATAAGTGTTATCTTGTGTAATTTTGATTTTGTTCAAGAAAGTATGCTTGATTATAAGATATTCTTTAAATTTAAAAATGACATCCGGACACGAGAAATGAACCCAGGACCTTTGGCTTAGTATACCATTGCTCTAACCACTGAGCTAGCCAGGAATCGTCTCATGCCTTATATTTTAAGGCAGAGTCTGTAATAGACGTGCAGAAACAGTCAGCTACTTACGAGTGATCAATTAAGATCACGAGCTATCGGATAACGCAGCCACCTTTGACTTGGGAGGACTTTATGGTCCCAAACGTACAATGACAATTGTACGAATGTGCTTATCATGATGGATTAAAGTAGCAACGCTGTTATATTTGATAATTATGGTTATAGCTGCATCTAAATATATTCTTTAAATTGAAAAATGACACATGGATATGAGACGATTCCTGGATAGCTCAGTGGTTAAAGCATTGGCCTAATAAGCTTAAGTAAGGTACCAGGTTGTTCCTGTGTCCAGGTGTCATTTTTTAATTTAAAGAATATGATATTTACAATTTACATTTTAACACACAAAAAAGTTATTGATATTAGTTTTGCAAATTTTGAACTACCCTCCCCCATTTCAGTAAAAATTTCAAATGTTATAACTTATTTGGTTAACTGGAGTATTTCTCTACCTCCCTGCCAAATTTCAATTTTCTACCTCAACTAAAAGGTTTTTTTCTATTTAGAGACCTCCTTATTCCCAGAGCTCCATTTTGAAATTTTCAATTTTTAGACTTGACTAGTTTTAAGGAGTGATCCAACTATCTGCTTACCAAATTTCATATTTCTAGTACCTTTAAAGTGTTTGAATAATTTGTGCAGAAGGAAGGACACACAATATCTTTTATACATAGATACAGTTCTTTAAAGAAAACCTCTTTTTCCTTTTTGGAGTACAGGGTGGGGCAGAAACAATAAGACGATCTATGCCAAGGAAAATGATGAACAACGTGCTGAGGTTTGCCTGACGTCCGGTGGAGTTCACCTGAGTGACATTATTTTCAAAAAGATAAAAGTATAATAAGTTGTCTACTTTTATTTAGATAGTGAATATTTACTTTTCAATTAAATTGTTAATTTTCAAGTTACTAATTGTCTAATTGTTTCGGCTACACCCTGTAGATTTTGTTATGATTATAAAAAGAAACTTATAAGGTATTCATATTCAATGAAATAATTTTATAAAACAACAATATATTCCAAACTTATATTAAGTGGACTGAAAATGGTACCTAGGTACATTATGATACTGACCTTTTTGAAAAGCAAAGTGGCCAATCACAGCCTGGAGCTACCCTGGTGTAAAGATGAAGGTGATTGATTTTGATATTGGACCACAATGAAATCATATGGAAGAGATAATCCTTGAACATACACAAAGAGTTTGTAAGAGATATAACACCAAACCAATTTTCTCCCGGCTGATTATTTTCTGTCTATTTTAATTTAAAAAAGAAATATTTCTTAAAATTAAAATCATATCTAACTGTGAAAGAGATCCTAAGATGGAAGTGTGAATCATGTGTAAAGAAATGAGGAGAGTTCAAGTTAATTTGTTCTTATCAAGATCCAACCTAACTTTCATAAAGGGTTGGCTTTCTTCACTGAACTTACATTATATTACTTTACAGTTTACAGTGTTTGTATACTGTGCTCAGATAGAATATTAATAGAGGAGCCAGGAACCTTTTTGAGGGGAATATGGAAGAATCACAACTCAAAGAAGATGTTAAAGAACTCTCAGGACCTGAAAGATTATAGTGGGGGCGGCAAAAACTCATTTTGGATGAGGGAGCCCAAAATAATGACCAAATTCAATGTATAGTACATTGTAACCCCAAATCATTTACCCAAGTTCTTGTTTGGCAAGTGTCAGTTAATTTGTATTGTTGTTGCAGAAGCTGTCATCTTACGGTTTAGAGTTTGGTGCAGCTGCTAGTACCAGTATTGTTCGTTTTAAAATAAGTTTAGTTTATTTTATATGTGGAAGAATGTACAGTGAAAAGGGATGCAAATGCATAAAGGGAACAAACCCAGTATGGCTTTTATAATGAAAAGAAGAACATAGTTCACACTTCACATTGCTGCCACTGGACTAAGAGGTAATAGCTGCCTCTTGAAGAAAAGGTGGAAAAGGTGTAGTATAGTGTGGGTAGAAAGAAAGTCTGGAAAGCAATGTAGAAAGCTGGAATCTAAAGATGCGTGGTGATGCGAGTAAAGAGTATGTATGATGATAATGTAAGTTGTGTAAAGACGGAGAAAGGATGGCCTGAGTGATTTCAAATAAAAAATTGAGTGAAAAAGGGGAGTTCCTTCTCCCCAATAATTTTTGTTATCGTTGTAATGCTTATAAATAAGGATAAGATGAAAGCAAATATGTCTGCGGATGACTTGATGATATGGGAAGAAAAGGAAGAGGAAGTAAAGAAACAGTTACAGGAATGGAATGAAGAAGTGAAAGAGTGTGGGATTAAGTTTAAAGAGTGAAGTGATAGTAATGACAAGGAACAAGATATGGCATATAACAACTATAAATCTGGAGGAAATAGATTTTTAAGTAGTAAAGAGTGTAAAGTATCTTGGAGCGAGCTTGAAGTGAGGGGTGGCAGCATAGAAGATCTAATGAGAAGAGGTGAGGAAAGGGAGGTGTTTTACAGGTGTGTAATTGACTTACTGTGGGAAAGGAAAATACCCCTGAAGTGTGAGCAAGTGTTTATAGGGCGTACTTCGCACCCATGCACACCATACCCATACATATGCTTCAGAAACCTGGACATTGAATCCAAGCAAGACAAGGTAGGTTGAGGCTATGAGAATGAAGTTTTAAGTTTTTGGGAAGAATGTTGGTTGTCACCAAGATAAATTGGATTAAAAATGAAGACGATCGGGCAAGAGTTGGGTTATAGGGGGGCACATGAGATAGTAGACCAAGCAAGGGTGAAATGGTATGAACATGTAATGAGAATGGAAAAGGGAAGAATTTTAAGGAGAATGATGGAGTTGAAGTTTGGAAGGAAAAGATCACAAGAGAGACTGGTTGTATGTGAATATTAGAAATTTTGAATAATCAACATTTAGATAAGGATAGAAATAGCTTCTCTACCATGAAAATGAAAGGGGGGAAAATAGTGAGGGCAGTAGTGCAAGGTCAACCATTTGAGTGCGCCCGGGGATGCCGCAAAGGGGGGCGATCGCCCCGGGCGCCGTGAACAAAGGGGTGCCGATAGGCGCCCCTCGTACCCATTTGTGTTAGCAAATCGTTTTCATAATATAAAGATTGAATATATTATAAGGGCATTAGATCAGATTCCAACGGATAATGTTGCCAAATTTTCAAAATACGTCTTGTAAACAATGAAAATAATTGTATATTGTGTTGTGTTATCAAAGATCAGTGTAATTAAATTGTAAAGTGAGAAGAGCAACCATTGTAAACCGGTGGCACCACTACAACATGAATTCATTCAGCTCACAGCCCATGAGCCATAGGCCTCGTGATGAACCTTTTCCTTCTCTCCACTATCCACTATCTTCTAATAAATTGGCTGACAGAGTGAATAGACAGACATTTAGACTAGAAATCAATAAATATTTTGATTGTATTAATTATGATTTATCAAAGAGAATAATGAATGACTAGGTAGTAATATTCTGAACATTTCACAACTACAAAAACAATTATTTATGATGTGTTACTTTTAATTTTTCGAATTGTGTGAATAAAATACCGTATTTATACTCAAATATATTTATTTAACCCTGTTAATGAATAATAAAAAATTGAGATTTACTCCTATCAGCCATGGTGTCAGGTGGCAGGTATGTGTTGTGAATTAATTATGACTATTTGAGCTAAAAACATAGTTAAAAAGTGTGAAGCATAAACTTTGGATGATCTAAAAAGTGTCTTTGATTGGTGACACACTGCACTATAAAGGTTGCACCGCTTGTTATTTTCTCCATAACAATAAACTTTAGAATTATGAATTATGGTGTAGATACGAGATGGTGTGAGTGGTGGGTATGGGGGGGGGGTTTCTTTCAAGGCTGCCCCCGGCGCTGACTTCACACGCAGCGACACTGAGTGTGCCTGTCAGTCTGTTGTCAGATAGCCAGACAGGGAGGTGACCCAGACAGAATAGAGATTACAAGGGGTATCAAGTCTAGAGAACATTCAAGAGGTTTCAAACCTAAATAACATTTAAAAGGTGTCAAGCCTATAGAACTGAAGGGGTGTCAAGCCTTGATAACTTAAGGGGTGTTAAGTCTAGAGAACATTTAAGGTGTGTCAAACCTAGAGACCATTTAAAAGGTTTCAAACTAAGAAAACACTTAAGGGGTGTCAAGTTGGGTGTCCAGCCAAACTATATTTTAAAATTCCCTGACTTTTCCAGATTTTCCAGAGCCAATTGACAACTTTTCCAGTCACTATATTATACACATTATTGTATTAAAATCACAACTTAGTGTAGTATATTTAGACACACACACACACGCACACACATTTTGAAATTGTAACCCTCTAGGAAGGGTTTAAATGATATAAGTCTAAAGCAATGGGCTATTGGGTAGTGCGATCTAAGCTAGATGTCAGTTAAATTATATTTATACATTAAAAGATCACCTTACATGGGCTAATGAACTAATGACTCAACTTTGCTAAAGACACGCAAGAGAGGGGTGGAAAATTGAGATGAAAATCCCATGTTGACTTGTAGAATTGAGATTAGTATACTTAACATGGACAACTGTACTAAAAGAAATTCGCAGTGAGTATTAACTGGAAGAAAAATGTTATTTAGACAGTTGGTTATTGTAAATGAAAATAGTTTAGGCCTATTATTTTAGTGAATATATGAAAATTTCAGAAATGTTATCAAATTCCCCGATATTTCCATGACTTTTCCCCGACTAAGCAAATTCCCTGAATTTTCCCTGTTTTTCATGTTGCTGGACACCCTGGTCAAGCCTAGAGAACATTTAAGGGGTGTCAAACCGGGAGACCATTCTTATTTGTTAAAAATTCTAATAAAATTAAATCAACAATCAAAACAATTGGTTTATTTTGTTTTAATTTAAATCTAATCTCTACAATGAACAGTTAAACATTCTACATGCAGTTTTTAAATTTAAATTTGTCAAAAAGCTATACAAAATTTATAAAATTCGATTTAGGTGAAATCCATTGTCTAAAAAACTGGATAAAAAATTATTCTAAATTTCCTGAAATTGTGGTTTGGATTCAGTCCTTTTTTTTAACTAATACCAGCTCAAATACCAATGTTTTGAAGTAATTTTTTGCATTCTGCCAATACTTAAATATAAAACCCCATTTTTAATAGGAATTTACTAATTAAAAGAGATTCTATCAAGAATTTGATAAAACCCTACTATTTGATTTGTACTATTCGGTATTTGTTCAAAATTATTCGATTCGATAAATAATCCTACTCGCACGCCCCTAGAGATTATAAACTATTTCAATGTATCCCAATATAACTACAGGTTGTCCTCAAAGTTATGTATTATATAAGGATGTGATTATCGGCCGCACTAGGGTTTTATAAAGGTTGTTAATGAGAAAAAAATGTGGTTCATTTTCGGGTCAGTATGGCAAAAACCAAAATCAATATTCTTGCTTACCACTTTTAATTTTTACAACTTTTCATTTTGTGTAAACCATGTGATAAACAATTTAGACTTCTTAACCCTAACAAGAGTAGATAATAATTTAAAACAGCAAAATAAAACATAGCGAAAGCTCCAAAATTTGAATGCAACCTGATACACGTAAAACATTCAAAATATACCATAATCATTTTCATGGCTGGCCTATATACAATCGTAATGGCACAACAAAAGAAATAAGGTACAAAGTTAATATTTATTTTATATATTGTAGTAGACCATATAATGGATGTGTTGTGTAGTTTTGATTAATTAAATAAATAAAACAATATATATTTAAATTATTATTTTTTTGCAATAAATTCCTTTGATTATTTAAATTAATATACAACACACATAGTGTTATTATGTGAGAGCAGCTCTTAACAGAGTTATCGGATATTGTAATTAACAGTACCAAATTATTTGCTCTGTCATTGAAGAATGATTTATTAAAAAAAAATATTTATTTATTTAGCACCACGTCTTACTACTCGTTTGGGTTATATGCTTAAGTACTAATTAAGCTAATGGATTAGGAATTGGGAAGGTTGAATTTAGAGGAAGTGAACCTGCATTTGTGTGGAGGGAGATTTATTAATTAAAGTAATTTTTAATCAATATTAAATACATAAATAAATGAATTATCCATCATATTTATTTGAAACTGTGTTCCTCACAAAGACGGCTGACGCGAAGTTCTGAAAATTGCTTAAAACAAATTACTATTGGCACCCGGGTCACATACTAGAGTTCATGACTCGAGAGAGTTAAAACAAGAGTGACGAGTCCATCCTTGCCCAATTAATATGAAATTAGAAAAGAACCTAGAACAAGGGTTCCACTCTTCAAATGTCAAATTTTCCGGGTGATGCCCCTGTAACCAATATTTTCAATCTGGAACTCATATGAAGGGAGTGCTTTCACAAGAAAAAATTAGTTGTTTTCTTGTATGATTCTTTATAATATGTATGAGTACACCCATTGAAAATTTGCATGTTGCATTCCACTATACATTATAGGTTTTAGTTTTCCTTATAGCTGCGACCCCCCGAACCAAAACCGGTGACACCCAAGAGCGTCACGACGCACAGTTTGAGAGCCCCTGGCCTAGGAAAACACTCCCATTTGGTCACATTCTTCAGACATGAATCAATCAACTGTTCTGAATCGTTGGTAAGTATTCCCAGAGTCATGCCTTGCAGTAGGACAATGTGGGAAACAACAAATTTTACTTATAAGATTGTATGGCTTTATTGAAGAGTTTTATTAGAAAGGCTGTGCCGGGTATTATCACTACCTTTTTGTCATGCCTGATTTGGCAACCATATGTCTAGTCCACAAACAGAAATTGCTATTTCCTAATGATTCCTTCAAAAAATTCTTATTTTGACAATGGTTAGTAAAATTTGCAGCAAACTAGAAAATATTGCTTGATTGTATCTTACCAAAGAAGGAATCCTGCCCCGTGGAGAGATATCAAGAAGAACAGCTCTGTGTTTGAAGGCTGGATAGTCTTGGACTAGCATTGGGGAGAGAGATTCAGAGCTAGAATCTGTTTTACATAACCTTAATAGTTGGATGAAGGTACAGCAGGCATAGTGTAGACCTACAAGGTTTGACGCAGTGATCCGCACCTAGGACATTACAATACAACAGTTGGATAAAGGTACAGCAGGCATAGTGTAGAGCTATAAGGTTTGATGCAGTGATCCACACTTAGGACATTACAATACAACAGTTGGAGAGTTGGATGAAGTTTAACTTTGACAAGGTTATTTAAAAATAGATTTAGCTTGACACACTAATAATAAGAGTAAATCTTTAAGCCAAAATGACTGATGAAATTAAATGAACAAACCTTATTTATATTGTTCAAATGCCCATACATGTTTTAAAGACATTTTGTTGCAGTCTGTTGGTCACTACTGGTATTCTATTGTGACAATAATTTAGTATATTTCTTAACTAGGTTTTTATAGTAAAGTAAATTGATAGAACTAAAGAAAAAGAAAAAATAAACTGCTAAGAGTAAATTTGATGAAGAAAGCCCACCTAGGGAAAGAGGAAAAATGTGGGAAGAATCCAATGCACAAATGTGACATCTTCCTTTCTTCTGTCTTATATAGTAGAAGTAGGTTTGAAATCTTTTGAATGAAAAATCATGTATGAAAATAATCAATTAAGATATAGTAGCAGCACTAATTTTAAAATCCCAGTAATAAGATATGCAAAAACTATGATCATTAGGGTAGTGAGGAGGAGTTAGGGTTTATAGTTTACTTTAAAAATCGAATCATTTTCAAATTTGAATAATTTTTGTCCCTGTCAAAGTGATCTTATTTTAGGATCAATATTGTGCTCAGTAATGTAATCATGTGAATTGAATGTGATGCTATACAGACCTTTTCAGTAGAGATGTGAATACGGTACGAGTCGGAAGTGGGGAATAGGTCCTCATTCACAGTGCACTCCACTTGGATTTCAGTCCATCGTCCGCAAGCCGGCTGCACATCCCCTATCTTGGTAATGTAGCCCAGCCTGTGTAGGCTGGGCCCACAAACATCCCACACATCCAGTATCCTGTTTGAACATCACAAAAATAGATTACATCCTTGCAGTTTCTGTGGTATTCCTCTACTAGCATTACTTCTATTTTTATTTAAATATAGATACTGATAAGGTAAAGTGACAAAAAAAAAATGGATGGATGGGGGACGGGACCGAGAAATTACATTACAAAAATGACACTTTATAATAATTATTTTAGAATAAAAATATGTAATGAGTAGAGATGGGTTGAATCCACTATTTCTCGAATCCGAATCCGAATCTACATTTTATTTTCGAATCTCGAGTCCCGAATTCGAATCATAGCAAATTGTTAGAAATTTTAATGATTTACAAATAGACCTACATTACAAAATATAGGCCTAAACTGTAAATTAAGATTTATTTCAATAATGCTTTCAATTTTAATCAACCCCAACTACCCCTCACAAAATAAAGGTTAAAATCCAGCCAAATTAAACAATCTAGACTCATATTATTGTTTGAAAATCAAATCAATCAAAATTTGAGTGTCTTTTAATTATTTTTAAAAGTGTTGTTAGAATGAGTTTAGTTTCTAAGAAAACATGTGAAATAAACAGATTAGGCCTAGTTATCCTTTCATCAACTTTAATCATCATTGAAGGATTATAATTTATTTTAGTAAGAAAGCAAAAATAAAAATACATACGGATATTTTTAATAAAGACTAAAACAACATGCTTAACAATTATTAAACATCCATTTTTTAATTCAAAATATTATGCTTTGTTTATGAGGTGAAAGATTCGACCATCGAATCCAGTAAAACACCGAATCCTCAAATCTCGAATACTTGTCAGGATTCGGTGGATTCAAGGATTCGAAGATTCGAGTGGCCCATCTCTAGTATTGAGTTTTGGACTACTATGGTAAGACTTGTAAAAGTTATAACATTATTAAACATAATATAAATAGTGTGTGTGAATACTTATTACTACTTATCAAATGAAATAGTATAATTTTGAACAAATAGCGAATAAAACAGTGTGCGAAGTACACTTTTTAAATTCAAAGCGAACTGAATCCAATTTTCCAAGTAAACAAATTGTAAGTTGATTTATAAGAACTAAACTAAACATTAGAAACAAATGTGCGATAATACTTTTTAAAAGTAGTTTTAGTGCATAAAGTTATATAAATAACTAAAATATAATATATTTTTTTAAGCATAAAACAACTAATAAAAAATATTTAAACTTTGATTTAGATTCAAAAATATTTCATATATTTAATTCGAGTTTGTTTCGTAAATATTGTAAAAAGTATTTCTATATACTGCCCAAGGTGAGGAACGTTTGTTTAACTATACCCACCTATGCACTGGTGTGGCCCCTTTGACAACGGATATGAGGAGTTCCTTCTTGGGCACAAAGGGAGGGCCCTCCAGTTCAATGATCCTCTGTGGCTGTGGCCACAGCAAATGAAGACTACTGTTGGTCACAAGAGGTCGAACTGGGGTGCTGATGTGAGTCCGTAACAAGTTCTCTATGGTCTAACCAACAAATTGTTGCTTTGGTAAATTATTTTAAAAATACACTTTAGATTGTAAACATCTACTTGCCCAACTTATTTACATATCTATGTTTTCTTCCAAAAATCTCTCTTATGGTTGTTTATATTCCAATGTGTTCCTACCAAGCAGAATAGAAAAAAATTCAATTTACTATTTTTATAACTAATTAAGTAAATTAAAACTATTTTCTATGTATGAAAGAAGAAAATTCAAGAAACTCAAGGAGGAAACAGAGGACAGGACGCACTGGCAGTTTAAGTTCACTGACAGAAGGAATGGACCTGTCGTAAGACAGAAGACCTAATAATAATATTATAATAATAGTAGTAATAATAATGCATACATTAATTGTGAGCTTTATCTGCAATCCAACAAAATAAATAATGAGTTCAACAAGTTATCATTTTATATATATTTTTACACATTTTTGAACTTGTTCGGGATACTCATATATTAATAATGATAATGGAATAGGGTTGAGGTAGGTAGAATTTTAGAGAAATGGGGGGAGGGGGGACTATTTTGGAAAAAACACGCTCAGTAGACAACCAGAATTTGATCCCTGATCTCGACACCGGCAGAGTGGAAGGAGGATTGAGAGAGGAACAGTATGGCTTCAGACCAAGAAAGTCCACAGCAGATCTCATATTTGCGGTAAGGCAAGAGAGACACTATGAGTAGGGGAAGGACCTTCTGATGGCCTTCTTGGATGTTTAAAAAGCTTATGACAGTGATTTCAGTTGTAGAAAATGAGAAGCACTGAGTCATTGTGGAGGAGAGGTGGTGAGGAGAAAGGATACGTTGGAGAGGCTTATGTTCCAAACAGACCCAGCCACTGGCTGGAAGCTGTTCATGATGGTGATGATGATGATCATGATGAATAGCATTTAAATACAAAATAGCACTTGCTTTGGTGGTCACGTGGCTTAAGGCATCAGGCTGGCAATAAACTAGATTGACAGTGGTAGTGATGTCCATGTTCAAATTTCAGACTTGTGCACTGGCGATGATTTATTTCCCCATCTCCTCTCCTACTATTGCAGGTGCAAGTTACCCTCCCCTTCCATATTCCTCAGATTAAGTTGTAAAGTCCCGTGGATTAAATAATTGAGGCCTACAGTTTTCTGGTAAGTGTGTAGGCTTTGCCCTTTTATCCTCTTTTCAATGTTTGTTTAATTTAATGTATATTTGTAATTAAAGTTGAATCGAATCCACTATTTTATGAATCCGGATCTCAAATCAAAATCTTCAATTTACATTTGAATCATGAATCTTAAATCCAAATCCAAATTTTTGGAAAAATTATGAACATATGAGAAAATACAAATTTATTAGAGTAATAGAAAATACAAATAATAGCTAAACGTTAACATTCTTTCTTATAATCCATTCATTATAACATTCATATATTCAGTTAAGGGTTAAATTACTGGTCTGGGGCCTGGTTGTTGAGTTAATCCCTTATTATAATTGGTTCTGAACCACCAGTAAGCAGTATTAGAGTGCTAAAACAAATTCCACTTGAATTTTTTTTTAAGAATTTGAGTCTCGAGTCCTTGAGTCTCCTTAAGGATTTGAGGGATTCGAGAGTCCGAGCCCTTTTAATAATGTATGTACAGTATATTAGTAATCAGTTGCACAATCACCTGATCAATGCGGGGACTCAGGTCTAAAGAGGCTTGAGAGTTGAACATCAAGCCAGAGCGGGAGGTAGTCCTCTCATGAAAGTTATTAGGGAAGACAGGGTGAGGTTCAGGCTTCCCTGCCCCAAACACCTGGGGCTCCATCCTGGGCTCTGAATCCACAGACACACTGCGAAAGCGGGTGCTACTGTTACTGTCACCACTATGGTTGGCAGCAGCAACAACAACTGGACTTGCTGGGTTTGCAGCCTGGCTGAACGATGTGAAACGCTCTACGAGGGCCAAGATCTCGGGTTTGTGCGAGGCTAGGTCGAGCGATGTCTTACCACAGAATTTCCTGTAAACAATATATTTACCAAATGGGTCATCACAAGAGCTGGCTAGAAGGATGTATGTGGTACAGGAGACTGTCATACTTCGTTTAGTTATATTGCAGCGAGTACAACAACTTTAAATAATGTGATGGAGTAAAATAAGTGTGATTTATGTTATCTACATCTAATCGGTTATTCTATTTTAGTCTTTGAGTGCACTGATATAACATTTGAAAGGAAAAGAATTATCACCACCATGTTTAGTTGTGTTCATTTATTACAATTCTCAATGAGTAGTGTTACTGAAAGACTCAATTAAATTGTAAAGCCACATACACCAAGGAGTACTTGGTGACTGAAAATTCGGAAGAAGCTCACCAAATAGAGGTTTACCTAAAAACCAAGTCAAAAAATTATCGAAGCCCAGAAGACCTTCGAAGCTGAAATGTTGAAGGCAAGTAGCCCCTAGCCCACAAGTTATTCAAGAAAACTTGGCGAATGAAATTTCTCATGATGCTCGACCAAATTGGTTTTTTTTAAAAAAAAACCAATTTGGTCGAGCCTCATGCTGAAGAAATTTTGAAGCTAAGAGGACCTAGGAATCTGAAAGTTTGTCCATAACCCAAAATGATGGAGAAATACTTGGTGACCTAAAGTTTCTATTGGGGTCCCAAAAATGGGGGCAGCACGGTGTGTGTGTGTGTGTGTGTGTGGGTGTGTGTGGGTGTGGGTGTGGGTGTGTGTGCGTGGGTGAGTGGGTGCGTAGGTGGGTGGGTGTGTAGGTGGGTGGGGCACGAAAAAAAAGTTGAAAAAAATCTTGAATCCAAGAAGACCTAGGAAGCTTAAATTTTGCAAACAGGTATCCACTGACTCAAAAGGATACTTGATGACCAAACATTCTAATGGGGGTCCCTAAACTGGGTGTGGGGGTCCATAAAACCCAAGTTATAAAATCTCAAAGCCCAAATGACCTAGGAAACCTAAATTTTTAAGGCGGGTATCCATCCCCTAACTCAAATATATAAATAATATATATATCTTTTTCTCTCACTTTTATATATATATATATATATATATATAAAGAGAGAGAGAGAGATATATAGTTAGATAGATAGATAGATAGATAGATAGATAGATAGATAGATAGATAGATAGATAGATAGATAAAAAGAGAGATAGAGAGATATAGAAAGAGAGATAGAGAGATATAGAAAGAGAGATATAGAAAGAGAGATAGAGAAGATATATATATAATTATAATAAAAGATAAAAAATGTCCATGGCAACCTAAATAATATATATATATATTCCTAATGTGTGTCTTTCCACACCCAAAATAAACCCCTAGACGACCTAGAAAGTTGAAACTTTGCACACCTATAGTATAGACCACGGGACAAAACCTAATGAAG
This sequence comes from Timema bartmani, assembly GCA_902151455.1. Classification (NCBI taxonomy): domain Eukaryota; kingdom Metazoa; phylum Arthropoda; class Insecta; order Phasmatodea; family Timematidae; genus Timema; species Timema bartmani. Next base: position 142,250 of record CABFWB010001338.1, on the reverse strand, counting down.
TCAGATTTTCAATATATTTTTTCTCGGAATGATTTTTTTTTTAAAACCTTTCATAAACTTAAAGAACTGAGTTAGAGGTTTGCATTTTTAAGCTATATCAAAAAGATAATTTGCATCCTAGTTATTCAAATTAAGTTCACCTGTTGCCAACAGGCTTATATATACTAGTAAATTTCAATGCATTTCTATGAAGATACTACAAATTTGGTAAGACTTAATAACTTTTCTCTTCATTTAAAAAGTTTCTAATTACAGTTCTCAGACCCAAATAAATTATTAAAATCATGGCCTTCCTAAAACAAAGTCATATTGTGATGTCTTTGATGGCTCTGAGCTGTGAACTGATCACTTCAGTGTGTGCGACCTTTATTGCCACCATGCTCGCCACCGCTTTGGTGTGTGAAGACCTTAAATAACAAATTCTGAACTTAAGAAATAAAAATATGAATCATCATCATCATCAACTGTTTCCAGTCTATGGATGGGTCAGTTTAGTTTAAATAAAATATCTCCATCTTTTCTCTATCCTTCTGCCAGTCTTTCTCCTTTAATTGCTTCCATTCTTCTACTCTCACTTAAACACTTTTTGCTATCTGCTCCTCCCATCTCTTTCTTGGCCTCCCTTGCGGTCGTTTTCCTAGAGACTTAATCTCAATCATTATCTTTGCCATCTTCATCACATGCCCCTAACATCTTAGTCTTGCTTCCTCTACTATATCATGTACTCCCTGTACCCCAACTCTTCCCCGGATAACTTCATTCTTAATCTTGTTTCTCCTCGCGACAGCTAACAATAGGTACAATGGGTATATAGCACTTCCTTACACTTCAAGGGCACTTCTCTTCTCCAGAGCAGGTCTCTCCCACACCAATAGAACTACCCTGTTTCCCTCTTCTTACTAGATCCTCTCTACTCCCCCCCTCCCCCCTTCGCTTCAATCAAGCTTCTAAGATATTATACATTCTTCACTTTTCTCAGCTCTACTCCATTTCACTTTATAGCTTCATTGGGCCTTATCTTTTCCTTGTCTTTACCATATCTTCACACTTCACCATGCTAAATTTCAAACCACACTCTTTTCCTTTTCCATTCTATTCCTGTAGCTTTTCATAAACTTCCTCTTCCTTCTCCCCACATACCATCTAGTCATGGTTTTCATTATTTCCTCGCTGAGTTTCCATACCACTTTATTCATGACCATGTTCATTATCATTACAAATAGTAGTGGTGAGAGAGAAATATGAATAAATTTGAAAAAATGGGGTTTCATAAAAGGGTCATTATGTTGTGTGGTGACCATACGAAATTCTAGTTACCGTTCTGAAGCTTAAAACAGTGCGGCGAGCCCACCAACCACACAGACAAGGCCATCTAAGACAAATGATCAAAACCAGAAACAGCTACACCCCACGACCCCTCAATGCTCGCTCAAAGGAACAGCCTGTTAGTAACAAGCCTTACCTCTGATCAAAGAAATTTGTATTAGTATCTAAGGAAATTTTAAAAAAATGAATAAACACCTCATCTTACTCACCTTAGCATTCTTTTCACTTTATTAATTTATTACCAATATAATAACACCTGCCCCTCCCCCAATTCCTTCCCTTGCATACAAGAAACATACAGGCTGCCAAATCCAAATTCTCTTTTTCCCTCACCCCTATGAGCAACCTCACCCCTCAACCTTTACTGAATCACCAAAAGTGGCCGAAAAAGAAAGGACTGCGCAGGAAATTATTAATTGTTTTGAAATCTCTTGACCCCTTTCCCAGTTACCCCTCATTTTCCTCTCACCTTGACTTTCAACAAGCTCCTCTCGCTTCAGAACCCTATTGTCTCCAGCTCTTGTCCCCTTACTTCCAACCTTACAAAGCATCAAAATGTAAAACTATACATTCCACTGATCCCAGAAAGATACACATTCAGTGTCTCAATGACTCCAAACTGCAAAGAGACTTTTGGCTCTCCCGCTGCCATCCTTTACCCCTCAAGCAACACGCCTTATTTTGTCTTTCTGAGCCCCATTCCCTTTCTGGTCGGCTTTACGGGACGTGCCAAAGGAACAGATTCCAATGGACGTCTGGTTATACGCATCTTCAGCAGACCCCATGTAAGCTGGTATACTGCCGCCCACCTCAGAGAGAAGGAATAACACGCTCAGAAAGAAGCCCAAACAATGACCCAAATCCTCTCCCAAGAAAACTAGCACCCCCTTCCCTCCTCTTTCCTCGCACCAAGCTAACAACCTTTCTTTATGCCCAATCTACTATATTGAGCTCGCCATTCTCAAACTACAAGAACCAAGGCTGACCAAAAAAGATCCACCTCCCCCAATATCACCTCAGGCTATACCTACAAACTCACGAAAAACAGAATACTGAAAGAAGCAAGAAATACACAGGCACACCATGACACAAATAAACAAAAACAACCCAATGACAGCTACAAATATGAAATTTTATGTAAATAATTTTGAATGCATAAAGACTTGTGATAAGGCATAAATGTAGGAAACTAAAATAAGCTACAGCCCATATTTTCAAGAATTAATTGTGTGAGTGGTTATTTAATAACCATCAACAGTTTAATCCAAGAAAATACCTGTGTTTATGAAGAGAAAAATCTTGAATCAACTCACCCCTTATTAGCTTGGATTAGGGGGTTAGCCCCTGCTTGAAGTAGCTCTTGTACTACCCCATCATCTGTGCCAATCACTGCATCATGAAGGGGTGTGGCTCCACAGGCATTCATGGAGTTGACATCGGCACCACGACCTGAGAAGCAAAAGAATTATCTAGTTACAGATAAGCTAAAGATAGAATATGTGGGAAGCATTCCTGTAGGAGATAAAATATCAAATTCTTCTTTTGGTGGTATATTTAAAACAAGGCTCTTCTTGAGGGTCAAGAGAAAATAGTAGATAAGAAAAGTAATTTGGTGGGTGCAACTCCTTGTGAATTTTTCCGAATCCAATGAAGAACTATAGCCTACATATCTTTAATCTGCAGTCCTTTGATTTACTTTGAGTTTTGTGAATCTGTTGAAGTTGAAACTTACATAAAAAAAAAGCAAACATACACACACAAAAAAAAATCTTTGGTAATTATTGTGGCGTTACTGACTCCTGGGCTAAGGTTATGTACATTAATACTTGATAGTGAATTCAGTCTTAGGAGTGAATTGGATGTGACCACCAAGCCACAATAAATACTGTCCCTTGATGGGCATGACCAAGTGACTCCTAAAACTATGAATACAAAGCTTGTGATTCTTTGAATTCATCCTTGCTATATCTTATATACATAAGGTTGGACATGATGTATAAATTTTATTACACTCGTGGTCGAGGCTGCCTGAAATTTATAAATTCATTTTTAATAAATTGCTATTTCAAGCACGTTCCTTAAGAAAATATATTTTAAACAATTTTGTAGTGATACTAATAAATATACAACATGTACTCAGTGTAAACCTCATTTCAAATTTTACTTCTCTTTGATAAAAGCTGTAGCTGCTTTGGATCTCAACTGTTCTCTTTGACTTCATTGTATAGTTAAAAAACTTCATCTGAAGATGCCATCATTAAAATTCCTATTCTTAAAAATAAGTCACACACAAAATAAATATATTAAACACAAACTTTACTCTTATTAATCACTTAAATAAGGATGAATAAACTAATTCACTTACTAAAACTGGTAGAAACCTTATATTATGGGAAATACACTATTTGACATTTTGTCATAAAAAACTTGAATTTCATTTTATAATAATTTCATTATTGTTTACTCAAATAGCAATATTTGGTATTAATTCATTATTATTTTATATAAATGTTACATTTTTCTGTCTACTGCCCTTTTGTATTTAGTTTTTGTAAGGGTGCATATTTTGTTCGATTGTATTTTTGTTTGTGTTTTTCTTTAGTCCACAAAGTATTTCTTTCAAATGGAGACGTGAGCCACCACCGTGGTTCACAGCTTTCATTACTATCACTCATTTTAATAACCTATATTTCTCTAACTCAACTTATATAATTATGTGTGTGTGAAGTGAATAACAAATATGTATGTGTGATTTCTTGGAATTTGCTCAACAAGAAGAGGTACCACAACAGCCGATATTTGATCAACCTACACACTTATAATTTAATTGATCCACCCAATATTGAACAGTTAACTGTCAAAAATATTCACCTCTTCGTACAAACTTAGATTGAACACTTACAAGCATTATCTGCACTCGATCAAAAGGTTTCAAACCAAAACAAAATTTTATTAAACATGTAAATTTCCTCAAGAGCTCAGAAAAAAAAAATTTGAAGGTCTGACATACAGGTTCTACCAACTCTCAACAAAATAATACTTTTTTTGGAAACTGAGTGTACACACCTAGAGGATGCCAACCTATCACATAAGTTGTCACCAGAACCAGAAATAACACCAACACACACACATTTTCACATCTAGTGACACCCGAACCACCTATAATAGTTTTTTAACAGCAAATATTGCTTCAATTTGTTGTTCATATTGCAAACAACAAGATCAAATATATATATATGTGTGTGTGTTATTTTCAATTCCTAGCTCTCCATAAGAGATTTGCAGTAATCAAATCACATCTATTTTACATTAATTGCTTAGGGACTTCATAAATTGACTCAAGATGCAAGTCAAAACATGTGTGCCAGCATTTTAAGAAACCTCATCACACATTGTTAAATCATTCCACTAATACAAAGACTTCTCAAAAAACAGTCTACAATTACAGAACTAGCACAATGAGTAGCCGATATCCTACTGTTGACACTACCATTCCTACTCGCTCAAATTCAATCAGCTCTTGTCAAAATAAACACTTTGTTAGCCTGTCTTAAACTACTACTAGCACTTTGCTTCAACCCACAGCTCTAGTTCACATCACTACACCCTTTGGCAATGATACACAAATTGTGTGTGCGATATTGGACTTTGCGAGTCAATCCACATTGATGAATGAACACTGTGCAAAGATGCTGGGCGTAAAACGTAACTTTCTTACACCTAATAATATTCAGAGAACATCATCAATTCAAGTTAACATTAAGGGTGTAACGCAAGTTAATATTTCCACATGATTTCCAGTTATGATCATTGATTAAATATAGTCAAATATGCTGCAAACTCGCATTTCATATGAGTTAACTAAAAAACTAAAACTTTTGTACTTGCTGACCCTAGATTTAATGAGAGTAGTTCTGTTCAAAAGCTAATGGGTGCAAACCCTCACTGATGATCTCTGTCTACTTGGAAAAGATATGTATATAGCTTTAAGCACTATATTTGAATTCGTAATTATGTCTATTATTGCTGATAACATTCAACACGCATCATCTAATCTCAACATAGAGTTGTCAACCAATGACAATGACTTTCAAAATTAACCTCAAGGGTTCTGTAAATTAGAGGAACCACCGCTTTCACAATTAGTAACTCAAGATAAGAATATGTGTGAAACTTGCTTCTGCTTCACAAACACTTGGGACAACACTGGGAGATACGTGCTTTGACTTTTAATCATGTAACGTATGCCATCTCTTGGTGATTCATCATCTCCAGCAAAACGGTGTTTTAATGCACTTGAAAATAAATTAAATTCTCAAATAGCTTTCAAAAAATTTTATGTTGAATTCATGGCTGATCATCATGAAGGTACTTCCCGTCTGATTCCCAAATTATTCCGAACACTGCTTACTACCGCACCATGTGGTACACAAAGATAAAAACATTGTTTGGGAGTTGAGTGAAAAAGTTAATTAAAGAGTCTTACAAAATAAAAAACAGGCACATGGTATGATCCTACCTGCTGGTGATGATAAATTGGAAGCGTTCTTTTTCCAGTAAGTCTATGTGAGTTGTGGGTGTTGCGATTATGAGCTTGAAGAATCACACGTGTTTATTTGTTGTTCACTTCACACCCACATATAATATATAATTCATTCACGATAGGTCTTTTACCTGGATGACAGTTCAAAAATCATATGTTTAGGTTTTAGGTTACCAACACTTGTAAAAGAACACTATTTTGTTATGAATGTTAAGTTTTTTAATTACATGTTATATTTTACATTTAAAATAACTTAAACTTAAGTTTTCTCACATTATTTCATTACTTTTAACAATTTCTTTTTACCCAATCCGAAACAATATTTTAAACATATATTAAAAGTACCTATTCTTTGTTTTGGAATGTTAT
>CABFWB010001338.1:111499-133876 GCA_902151455.1 Timema bartmani | reverse complement strand
CGTAGCAAGCCACCCAGTGTAGAGGAGTATTCAACTAACAGATACAAAGTAACACTCACTAATGAGACAGGTGACAATCTCCTTGTTGTCGTAGCAAGCCGCCCAGTGTAGAGGAGTATTCAACTAACAGATACAAAGTAACACTCACTAATGAGACAGGTGACAATCTCCTTGTTGCCGTAGCAAGCCACCCAGTGTAGAGGAGTATTCAACTAACAGATACAAAGTAACACTCACTAATGAGACAGGTGTCAATCTCCTTGTTGCCGTAGCAAGCCGCCGAGTGTAGAGGAGTATTCAACTAACAGATACAAAGTAACACTCACTAATGAGACAGGTGTCAATCTCCTTGTTGCCATAGCAAGCCGCCCAATGTAGTGGAGTATTAAACTAACAGATACAAAGTAACACTCACTAATGAGACAGGTGACAATCTCCTTGTTGCCATAGCAAGCCGCCCAGTGTAGAGATCTCCTTGTTGCCATAGCAAGCCGCCCAGTGTAGAGGAGTATTCAACTAACAGATACAAAGTAACACCCGCCTCGGTGGCGTAGTTGGCTAACGCGCTAGTCGTGTTAAGCTCGACCGCCGAGGACGGGGAGATCGAGGTTCAAATCTCGGTCGGGTGAACTGGGGGTGGTTTTTCCTAAATGGTTTTTCCCTCTTCCTCCACGCAAATGCGGGTTCACTTCCTCTTAATTCAACCCTCCCAATTCCTAATCCATTAGAGTAATTAGTACTTAAGCGTATAACCCGAACAGTTAGTAAGACGCGGTGCTAAATATTATTATTATTATTATTACAAAGTAACACTCACTAATGAGACAGGTGACAATCTCCTTGTTGCCATAGCAAGCCGCCAATTGTAGGGGAGTATTCAAATAACAGATACAAAGTAACACTCACTAATGAGACAGGTGACAATCTCCTTGTTGCCGTAGCAAGCCGCCCAGTGTAGGGGAGTATTCTTGCTTTCCACGCTGTCCCACGAGTTGATGTTGATACCAGCTGCAACCAACTGGCACACACGACCAACCCTGCAGTGCAAACAAGTCCAGGTGTAAAGGAAGAACTGTCAGTGCTGTGTTCCACCTGTATTTCTCCTATTCCAGTGGCTCTCAAACCCCCATCATAACGTACCCCTTGCTTATGACTAAAAGTCTAATGTACCCCCAAAAGAAAATGTTCCCTAATGACAAATCAAATGACAAATGTCAGGTAATCAAAAGAAAAAATTGTCCTTGGTCGCCTCAAAAATTCCCTGCAACATTCCCCCCTCCCCGTGCATTTGGTTCTCTTTTCAGTTTGAGAACAACTATTCTATACTATTTTACTATTATCTCTAAATCTCTAAAAGGAAAACAACTTTTCGCTTTATGAGGTAATTGTATTATATTAAGAAGGTAATCAAAGGCTTGAACTATCAGTAATAAATATTGTTTGACTGAGTAAGGTGTGCTAGTTGTACTAGCTATACTATTGTAATAAAAGAGTTTGCAATATAGGGCAAAGTGTCCTTCTTCTTCTTCTCTTGCAATGCCCACCCCCTCCCATTCAACGGGGCTGCTAGATCATCTATATGTCTGTACAAGATCTGTTCATTAGACAACACTCTCTCAATACAATGTTTTAATATCGTATTATATGCACAATATTAGATACCATGGTTTATGCCTGATCCCCTCATTTGTAATAAAAAATAAAGCTATTGGTTAAGGACCACTATTTAATGAAATGTGTTTATTCAAATCTATTTCATAAATGCTTTGTATCATGAAGAGCATTGCACCCTGAAGTTGAGGGCTTGTGAGATATGTTGAATGTATAGCGTGTACATGTGTGAGTGGTTCTATGTAGGGTAATTTTAGGATTGTGTTGATTTGTTAAGTCATATGTTGTAACATTTTACATAGATAAATTGAAAAACTAAATTCAGGTGATCAAGACAGTAAATCTTACAAAATCAACTCTTGATCAAAAAAGGGAATTGAAATCAATAGTTAGGCCATGTCCTGAATTCTGTATAGAATAAAGAAAAGCCAATAAAAATGAAAATCAAGTTTCCAAAAGGCTGCCTTCTCGTATTATTTTTAAAACTTAAAGATGAATTATTTGAAACCGAGATAAACAGGAGAAAACAGTCTCTACAGAGTGTTTGAAAGCCTATCAAAAGGACTTTGAATATTGAAAATTTAATGACTCGTTTTATTCAAACATATACGTTCCTTAGCGTTTAAAAATTTCCTTGGCATGGAAACTCTAAATAAAAAGCTCATAGCATGTATTAAGTGTGTTAATAAGATGAAACTTAATTTTGAAATTATTTTAAATGTCAATGGAAAATGATTAATTAATTAAAAGTATTTGACATAAGATGTTCATAAGAAATATCTTAAATGTTAAACTACTAGATGAGATCCTTATAATAATATTGTCAGCACTTAATATGATCAAATCATTTTTATAAATGTAGAGAGGACTATAGAATAACATTTCAGCAAGTCTATAGAGTGAATAAACCTAGAATCTTCAAGAATGTTCTGTAGTCATTTGATGAGCCAGTGAAGAATAAGTGGTTGTTCCAATCTTGTGTTCAGTATCAACAACAAGGCACAACCTACCTATATAATATCAGCCGTGTCATGGGAAAGAGGGGTTTGCGAGTCAATCAACCACCACAGAAGATGTCATCAGATCATCCAGGACAGCGGGACTATGCCTGAAGGGGCCCAACATTCATCAAGGGTGTGGTTTCCTCTTCAAACATCAGTAGGTAACATCTCTCGAATCTGCCACACACTAGGGGACAACGAATGAGAGTTAGAAAGAAAATCAAAGGATATCTTTAGAGAAAATGTAGTGGTAATTTTTCTTAAATGAATTTTATGTTAATATGAAGACAAATTGGGGGAGTAATCACCTGGATTTTGTTTTTGAGAGTTTTTATTGAATAATTGTCCATTGGTTGCTGTCTGGTGCCTATTTGTATATTTGATTTTGCAGTGGTGTGTTCTGTGATGGATGGGAAAAGGCACAGTGGTGTTTGAATATAAGGTAGGACTGCGAGTGCAGCCCCAGGAGACTTGTTGGCTTGTGCCAGAGCCCAGGTGGACTTGTTGTTGAAGTGATATGCGTCAAGATCGAGAGGTATTTTTGGGATTGTTGGAGGGCGTTGAAGGAAGGGTGTTTAATCAGTTGTGAGCTTAAATTATCTGTAAGACCACCTGAATTGTTGAATGTATAGTGATTTTTTTGCTCTTCATTATAACTCTATTGTGAACAAAATGCAGTTTATATACATAGGGTAGAGTGCAAGAATGATGTAAACAAGGTCGAAGTACAAGTCAAGTCAAAGAAAAGTCCAAGTCAAGTCTATCAAATTACTTGTAGAACATCTGGCTAGAAGTTATGGAATTAAATCTTACACCCAGGCAGGAAATAAAATTATCTACATTCAATGTTTTAGAAAGTGATGATTTCGCTCGTAAAATTAACAAAATTAATTATAAATGAACAAATATTTTGTTAAAATGGCAAAAAAGGTGAAAAACATAGCTTTCAGTGTGGAAGAGCGATATTTATTTATTGGAACTGATCAAGAATCATATGATTATAAAAGAAAATATAAAAAGCCAATTTTGGACTATGGCGGCAAAGAAAAGAGCGTCGAAAGAAATAACCATGAATTTTAACACTACTGGTAGTTTCCAAAAGGTGAGTGTGGTTTGACCAGTATATAATTTCATAGGCCTTTCATTTGGATCTGTTATACTACACAAATGTATATTAATTGAGTGTTTGGCATATCGAAATCTAGGCCTGCCATATTCTGCTGCGTAAACAAAGCAATATCAAAATATGTGCTGTCTCGATAAACCATCCGCACCATGCTATCTTGAGGAATATCATCGCAGTATTGTCGAGTACAGCCAAAGCTTGCTTGAGACCAAACATTGGCCAAATTTCTATGTGACTAGCTTTATTGCACCATTTCTTGGGAGTGAGCTGCTCGATCATCCTAGCAAGCGATTCCACGCGTCTTCTTCAACTTTACTTGTATTTCGGCCGTGCTTAGCATCGTTCTTGCATACGGCCATCAGTTAGAATCTTTGAGGGAATCACAAGCTTATTGTAGGATACTAACATTACCACAGTATATCTGTTCTAGCCCCCTACCTCCCATCTTAACAAAAATTATCATCATCATCATCATTATCACCGCATCTTAGTGCCCGTTCGGGTTATACACACTTACGCTAATGTGTAATGGTAGGGTGATTGTGAAATGAAATGGAGGACCTACAGTTTAACATGGGATCCGAACCACGGTGGAGGCCTGGCACTCCACACATTCACAAGTTGTGATTAATACATGTCTTGTCAGATTAACAACAGTGAGTGAGGAGGTTTGGTAATAGCTAACCATTACCTCCTTAATATTTGCAGTTCCTCAGAGCTTGTTGCAGTGTGTGTACAGTACATTAATTGTTGTAAGAAGCTTGTGTGGCCCAGTGCATACTAATAGGGTGTCGAGTGCAGTGTTATGTGGTGCTATGCGATGATAAGTGCTAAACAGTGTGTTGGTGTAATGTGTGATATCAAAGGGAACATTGAGGCCTAGCAAGGGGTAAACAACTAGGTACAGAATGGTGAAGGTTGATGGATGTGTAGGAGAGTGAGTTGCAATAAGTGTGATGTAGTGATGGGTCACTCGTGAGTGAGTCATTCAAATTGAAAGAGAGCTGTGAACGAACGGCTCTCGCTTCGCGAGCGAGTCGTTCATGCCGTCATTACAAGCTACATCACGCGTCTGATACATTGACCAATAGGCCAACAGTTTTTACTACACATTTCTATTATTATTTGTACAAAATAAACGTATGCATGTCAGTTGTACATTTAAATCAAGAACGTATATCAATGAAATTAAATAGGCCTATCACCCTAAATATTACCGCAAGGATGCATCAGGCACCGCTCCCCTTCTTCCCCTGATCATTACTTTGTGTCTATGTTGACAGATTATGGGAGACATCGTGCAATAGTTTGATGTTTCTTTACATCTCTTCTTTTCACTCATACACTATCATTATCTCTGCCTACTCCCTTTGAGTTTTCGTTCAATGTTCGGTTTGATTTAGCTAGTCTTGGCTATCAACGCATCACTTCTGCACTATTTCCAATCACCCTTCTTCGCAGAGCTTAGAGTTTTTTGTCATTCAAGACTCTTTTTTCGCTCTTGTTTATTCGTTCTGGAAAGATTCAAGAGTGTTTGTTATTCACCACTCTTCTGTCGTTCTTCATTTGTTACTATGAAAAAATCAACTATAGATGTTTACTATCGTTACTAGATGGCAGCACTGCCTACAATATTAAACTAATTATTTTTCTTAAGATCAATATACACTAAACTAAGGTTAATTATTATAAATAATATGCGTAAGTAATAAAATTAAAGAATCAAATGCAATAAGCTTCGGATAAATTACACATAAATCCTAATTCGTTCATAAGTTGAAAGGGAAGGGACAGCTATGCAAGCTCAGAATGAGAGTTGTGAAAACTAGTTATCACTTGCCCGTCAAGTTATGGAGGGATTAGGGTGAAGGTATTGGGAGAGAGCCAGCCATGCAGTGAATGATATGACTCATATGAATGACTCTTTTGAGTGAGCAAGCTTATGTGAGCTAGCTTGCGCCAACAAGTTTGTTCGACCCATCACTAGTGTTATGGAATGTGGTGTGATCAGCTACAAGGTAATGAAGGATGTTGTAATGAAGAATGAAGGAATGTACAGTAGTGCACAGTGTGGTGTTGTGCAATGCAACAAACTGTTGATAAGTGTTGTAAGGAGTCTTGGCAATCTCTGCGCCATCAAATCTATGTCCATTGAGAATTTGAGATTATTTGTGCTAAGGTAGCTGGACAACCTGATGCACAAGGTGTCACAATGGATGATGGGACTAAAGAGCTTGAGTCATTGTATATGTGTGATCCTTCATGAAGAGAATGATTGCTCGACGCACAAACCTGTCCCGATGGGTGTCGAGAATATGGTGCTGAAGAATGGCCAATTATAATTAGATGTGTGTTTCATCAAGGATTTTACCAGTTAAGTCAAAGACCTGAGTGGCGTTGACTTGTGAACACCTGGGATATTATATTTTGATAGGTGGTTCTGTGCTTAGTTTGAATCGAAAGACAGCACTAGCATTACTTTACATGTTGTTGATTGTCGCTGCTTGGTTTAGGGCGTTACCTACTTTTCAGCTCTAGCTAGTACCTTCCTACTCCATGTTGTTTGGGTTTGGAGTACTAGTTAGATGAAGTCAGCAATCATCATGACTATAACCTGTCCAATAAACTCACATCGCATTTGGTTGTACTTGACAAATACGCTAGAAGCTCAGTTTTAGATGCATAGTTTGTAGCAGTACTCAATTCATTAAGTGTTGAGTACAATATAGTTAACAACCTCCTATGAGCTGGCTGCTACATGCTCAGGTCTAGGCAGTAATGGAGGGTGAGGGGAAGATAATTTAATGGGTGATTTTTTTTAAATCTCTGTGAGCATTTTTTGTCAGGTTGTTCCTAATATATAAAGTGTTTTTCTAACTGTTTGTGTTTTCAGTAATCTACTATTCAGCAAGTCTTATATGAATCAAACTGGGTCGTTAGAGAAATATTTTCTTTATGAGAACAGACCTTTACAACATGCCTCACATTCATTGGTAGACTATGAGGACTAGATCAGTTCATGTTGGCACTCATCCTTGGAGCAGTATATAAGAATTTGCTATAAAAACATCTATATTTATTTTTGATTATTTAATTTGCAAGCAAATGTTTATGCTAAATGTTCATTAGAGAGCTATAATGTTACTTTTTCATTCCATGATTACAGGAGTTATATTGAATTTGTTCAGAAATATCCGATATTTAATTTTTACCTTTATGACATCCAATCTTGGCAAAATTCTTGAATTCATAACAATGTGTTCGCCATTCTCATCTAAATCATTGCTTTTGGGGCTATAAGTAAGGTGGCCATATTTATGAATTTTTGCAGGATAATATTGTTTTCGGGGGTGATGTCCTGTTGTCCTTCAGAACAGGTGGTAGTATACTCATAAGTACTGTTTCCAATGTACTTCCAAAAGCACTTCTTTTTTAAATTAGAGATAATAATGTTTTGAATTGAACAGTGCTAGTGCAAGGAACTTCAGCCTCAAGTTTTATTTTTTTCAAGAAGTTGTATTTAAAAGTTTTATTTGCCAAAAGCAAGATTTTGTTAGGATAAAATACCTTTAAGAATTTACTTACTACCAAAATCGATATATACCTACGTTTTAAATATTGGTTACATACTCAAACATGTTTCTTAACTTTTGTACTGAAATATTAGTTTGAAGAGATTAGCAACCAACAACCTAAGTTTATCTACAACCAATAATGCAAGTTGAAATAAAAAGTTTAACTACAATTTATTTATGTGTATGAGTGAACAGAGTTTTTCTTAACATTAATATCTTTTCCATGAAATTAACGAAACTAGTTTTTTTAAACATTATTTGACTTACGTGACTCAGTGTTACCTTGAATTAGCAATAAAAATGGAAATTTAATAAATAGTTGTGTTTCAGCTATTCTTTTTTCTTCCTCCCTACATTATTTTTCCACTATCTACTCTATTTCTTTTCTTTTTTTCCTTGCTGCTTTTCCTAAATAAAAATATGGTCACCATAACTATAAGATAATGAGACTTGAATGAACTTGTTAAGATATTATTTAACCTTCACTAGCCTTCTTCGTCCTTCCCTGGCCCAGATTTTCTTACTCAGTTTTATTACATGAAACACTCCCACTTCCTCCCTCCTTTGAACTAAGTCACTTAATGAACACTTTGAAAGAAGGTTCATGTAAAAATACAATAAATATCACAACAGAACATATCTTTTAGTGCAATTTCACAGGGCCGTTTTCAAAACACAATTTGTCAAGTCTATCGTGTGTGTTGTCAAAATACATTGCTAATAGATGGTCATTTCTCACAGGGAACATATGTTAATCTTATTGCCCAATGGATTTGAATCAAACGCACTTCCTCTACATTTTCTCAGCGGTGAACGATGACAGTAACACTAAACATCAAAGAAACGTTAGGAAACCTTTCAAATGAGCAGTGTCTACTGTGTGTTTTTAGTTTTGAGGCCAGGAAATTAGTAATAGTATCGAGACTGTGTTTTGTGAAGTGGATGTGGGTAAGTTGTGAAGAGTATACAGGATGGAAAATCCACATAATTGAAACATTTAGATGGATGGTGCCTAAATGTATTAAATAGCAAGTTAAACAAACCCTCATCAATAACACACTGTTCAATGGGTGAACTCAAAAAGTATTTGATTCTTTGTCCTGTGTTGTATCCTCCAGTGTAATATATACACTGTAAATAGATGTACTCAATTCACCTCAATTGTGTGGAGACAACTAATGACACCCATAATCAATGGTTGCATGACCTAGTATGTCACTTTCGTGTTTGACTGAATGGTCGGTGACGGGGAGATCAGGGTTTGAATCCCTTTCAGATGTAATGAGGGTCGTTTTTCCTAAATTGTTTCCCCCTCGCCCTCTACAAAAATGGTGGTATATTTCCTTTAAGACTCTACCTTCCTCATTCCTATCCCACTATTGTAATTAATGCATGCATTAAACCCGAATAGATCCTAAAATGCTATGGAAAAAAAAATAGCTACTGAGCGCAATATGCCAAAGCATCAAATTTTTAAGTATCGAGATGAGTCGTGCTATTTGCCGGCAAATCGCATGGTAGAAAGTGTTCGTGTGAAAATAAACCTTAAGAAAACTGCTGTGTAAAACGGCACCTACACCACTTTCCTAAATTGAATATAATTATGTTATTTTATAAAATATTGTTAAAAGAATGTTATTGAAATATATTTTAAGTAATGGCTTACATCTTTATTATGCACTTAAAAATGTATGTGCAAAATTATCTGCTTGGTGTAATAAAGATTATTTCTGTGAGAGCAAAGAAGTCAACTTTAATTATTTTCAATTTATACTGACTACCGGAACTACTAAGATGAAACTCTTTACACTCTTATAGACCAACTAGCTTTATTTAGGTGTTGTGGCCAAAATTCAATTTTATAAAAATTGTTCAGCAATATAAAAAAAGTGAAAATTACATGTTTCTTAAGATTATTTTTTTAAATTTAATTCTAAACTTTACATTTTTAATTTTGGATATTTGACAATAATTGGAATAAAAGCCACATATTTTATAATAAAATGAGTGGAATAAGTTGGGTTTTATAACTCGAATGAGTCACACCTCTTTACTTTTCAAGGTTGATGATGATGGCATAGCATGTTGAAAGATCTCCCATCAATTAAATGTATATATAAATGCATGGTGGAAAAATTAATTGACAATATTTCATTTGTTAATTTTTCAAATATTTACTAACTCATAGAAAACTAACATATTCAATTTTCTTAACTATTACATGTTTTAGTAACTTTTTAAACTTTATAAACATTTTAATCAAGTTTTGACTTATTATTCTTTTTGCTATCTGACAAAAACCTTATGTTTATGATTTTAACTATACATTTTTCTATTTTAATATATATTTACTATTTTATTCCACTCATTTTATACATTTTTATATTATTTTAATATCTATTTACTATTTTACTCTACTCGTTTTACTATAACATTTGTAATTCTAATTATTATCAAACATCAAAAATTGATCAGTGCCTCAGGACAGTAACCAAAATGTATTCTATAATTAATATTTTTAATTTTCAAATTTCCAGTTGGTTGCGGGTGAGGGCTACATGCTTTACATATCTTTGTTATTTTCTATGTATGATTAAATTAAAGGCTATATACCAATATATGATCCAGTAAGCCGTATGATGACTCTGTGCCAATGGAAGGACTAAGAACTGTCAAACCTGCATCAGTGGTCATGCAGTCTAAGGCATCAAGCCTGCAACAGACTGGATTGCTGGTTGAGGAACTAATCTTGACCAGGTTGCTTGGTGAATCCCCTTTTGATGCTATTGTGGGTGCATTTTCTCCAAACAAACCTTCCAATCCCTACCTTTTGGATAAATATCTTTATGACCTTGATGTTAAATGTAGCAATGATAAAAAAATACTATTATTGAAGTAATGTGTATTTATTCAAAAGAACCCATTTGATATAATTTAAAATATAATAAAGACACAATACCCTAGAGACCAGGGTCCAATTCTAAGTGGATATTTAAATTTAAATTAACATTGTACATTGCTTTTATAACATACTCTGAGTTTGCTGTGGCTCGGAGCAATTCATCAACGTAGATCTGTCTCATGTGTTCTGAGGTGGCCACATCAATTGCATTGAGTCCCTGCGTATTCTGAATCCCGGGGTCTGCCCCACATGACAGAAGTGTGCGAACGACGTCTCCCTGATTCAACTGCGCCCAATATTAAACAAAGGTACAACAAACAGGTTTTTTTAATATCATGCATATGACCCCAAGGCCTACAGATCTTGGGTGATAAAAATATCTTTCTCTTACTTAAATATGACACCAAAATTTCAATTTCATGCTCTCCATATTAAGTCACTTAATTTCAAATCATCAATAAAGTAATTAGAATACTAATCCGGATTGCTCCTATTTTCTAGGTGTCATGTGTTTGAGACAATGTGTTTAGTTCTTTAGTTCACTTTTTCTTCAATGCAAAGGCCTACTATTTAAAGCTTGTGGATAAATGAGCTAAATTCACAAATATGTATGTGTTATTTTAATTTTTTTGATAAATTCCCTGTGTTTTCCAGGTTTTTTCCAGACACAAAAAAAACCTGCTTGTTCCCAACTCTTCCTGGTTTTACATCCCCTGACAAATGTTTTGTAATATAAAGTATTATCAGGATGGTTTTGTTGTCACCCCCTCCTTTTCGCCTTATTTTTGGGTGAAGGTGACTAAACAATGATTTGAGTTTATAAAATATTTTCTTTAAGTGTCACGGTGAAGTTTACACAAGGATAGTTGGTTCCAAACACTTGTTATGTTATAAGATTTTTTTTAATATTCTTTTACAGATATTTGGTTGTGAAATTAAAATATAACACTGTGGAAGATTAAATATTATATCTATCTAATGTCTACATGGCGTTACATGGGGGAGAGGGTGGGTACATCAAAGTGGCCTAACATAGGCCTAACATGGATCTTATACTTAAATTACAGTATAATAATTAGAAAAGGTTTTCACTGTTAATAAGTACACTTATAGATAACTTTCGATTCTGAATAGTATTAAATCTTTGTCCCTCTTATAGTGTCACAAAAGCTTCCCTATGAAATAATGACATTCACTCTTGATGGGGAAATTTGTGTAACACAAGTCAGAGGGGGTGTGGGAAGCATTACATGAGAGAATATGGGTTGGGGTCAAAAACGCTTTTAAAAAAGTGTAAAGTGGATTATAACAAGACTTGTTGGCACCCTGACTGAAAAACAATGGTTGAAGACCTGATAAAATTGGTGTTTGGAGCCCTAGGACTATTATCATGTTTTGTAATTGTTCCTTCAGTATTAGAGTGTAAATAGGTTATTATCGCTCATTTAGTGTTAACAGACCTAGTTATAATTGTAGCCAATAGTGTCCAAATGTTAATTATTATTGTTGGTGACAGTTCAACGTTTATAGGAAGAGCCTTCTAGTAAATACAAACATACTAGGTTACAAACAAAATTAATAACATGTTTCTATTTTATTAGTATTATTTTATAGTTATTTATAATATCCACCAAAAGTGGTGGATGAAAATTGGCCTAATGTACTGAAGAGTGAAGTAGAAGAGGCCATAAAGGATATTACAAGAAGAAAAGTTACAGATGATGGTAAAATACCAGCAAATTTACAGAAAAGGAGTTAGGTGAAAATGAAATCAAGGTTCTTACTCGAAAAGTAAAATAGTAAACAAAATATACAAAATAGGGGAATATCACAAAGACTTTTTATAAGTTGCAATGATTGCACTACCAAAGATAAAGAACTCCAAGAAATACAGTAACTATAGGACCAACAATATGAATCACACATGACAAATATAGTGGCTAGAACACTCGCTAAACGACTAAGAAAGAATATAGAGGAGATATTACGAGAAGCACAATTTTGTTTTAGATAGGGTAGAAAGAACCAGGGACATTGGGGTGCTTGAAATAGTATGAGAAAGAATCCTAGAAGGAATAAAGAAGTATGTGTTTGTTTCATTGACTATAAAAAAGGGCATTAAATGGACCATATAGGAACACAAATGCAACTGATGGATGACCTAAAACAAGGAAATAAGATGACGTTTCAGGATATAAAAAAGGAAGCTGTTATTAGAAAATGCTGGAGGACTCAAAATGGACAAAGGACCTGTCAAAAAAACAGAAATAATATTTATAATTTTAATTTATTTTACTCTAGTGCTGACCAACAATCACAAGACCTATTATAATTCAGCACTGGAACATACATACATACTAATACAACATGTAAGAATAGTTAGGTATTTAAGAAGGGTATAACTCGAAGTAGTACTAGAGTAGTAAGATGCTGTGCTAAGAAAAAAAAAATATATATATATATATATTTAGGAAAACAATAACTAAATAACTATTTAAAAAAAGTAAATGGAGGTTAAAAAACAATACAGTGAAGAACTGTAACTAAAAACAATTTATATTTGTTGGTATTTAAATAAAGCTTAATAAAGATAAATTTTGCATAGCATAAAACTAAGGATACTACCGTAATGATAGAGTAGTTTGTGAAATAGCTCTCTGAGTTTGGCTCTTCTTTTGTTATAGAGGTCAAATTCGACAAATCTAGGGTTTGCACTACAGATACAACAGTCAAGAGGGTTGAGCTTGTTAGAGTTACTGAGAAAAAAAACTTTTTTTTATTTCGAGAGACCTGAGAAGGGACATGAATACTTACATTTTCAAGGGCAAATTAAAAAAAAAAGTTGCAGTTGAAAGTTTTAAAAACAAGGGGGTTCACAATCAAATATGTGTGAGAAGTGATTTTGTAGGCCTAAAAGGTTATAAATTTTATCATGATAAAGGCAGTTAAGAACTAATTTATCACCGCAAGCAGCAACAAATTTACGATGAATGTTTTCAAATCTGAGAGAGTCAGTTAAGGTACGTAAAGGAATTCCAAGCACCACTTTCATATTTAAGCTTACATCTAACCAAGACATAGTTACAGGCTAAGAATACAGGACCAACTTTCTTAAATGAAGAGGTAATAAATTTAATAAGTTCAAGTACTTTCAATGAGTGATTCAGTATATGGTCATAGTGAAAATATAGTAGTATTAGTAATTTTACATCCATTTCTGTTTCCAACCTATAGTCTGGATCAGTTTTTTATCCAAACCATATATTTTCCACTGCCTGCTTGCTATGTCTGTCATGGGTTCATATGCCTTACAATCTAACTTAAGACTAGGACAAGCACAACATCCAATCTCCAGCAGTTAATTTATCACTGTGAAAGAGTAAACCCCCACCCATTTCACCAATAATAAATGTTTCAGCCATGCCGGGAATCAAACCCGGGACCCTTAGCTCAGTAGAAAGACTGTTATTATTGTTGTTGTTATTGATCATCATCATCATTATTAACCCTGAAACCAAAAGTGGTGGCTGGAGATCACATCACATGACTTGATGTATAAATTAGATGAAAGTAGATAGGCCCTATTAACTTTTCTAGCTGTCAAATAAGGTATTTTTTTCTATTATAATTGGACTTTAAGTCATAATTATTTCAATCATAAGTAATTTATTATTTCTCATTAATATGTCATCTCATCTTGAAACCTCCAAAGTATCTCTTGCTACATACATCAAGTTGTGTTGCTAATATTAATTATTAGTAACTTATGCTGCCTACAGGGGATGAAATCAAATTTATAATTTAAAACAATCCAACTTAGCTAGTCATTGACATGTCTTAAAAAGAAATGAAACATAATCACCTTGGTGGCCATGTAGAGAAATGTTCCATCTTCCATAAGAGGGTTGTTGAGGATGTATTCCCTAGTTACAATGGGGTCTGTGCCTTCTCCATCACCTGATGCATCAACAAAGATTAGAATGTAGCCCCAATTATACCCATAGAACACATAATTGTTTAAACTAGGCTCTCACACCAAATAACATAATAATTAAAAAACAAATTTATTGAATGCTGCAAAAAAGGAGTGCATAGCCCATAAAGTGACATGACATAAAATAAAATATAGTTCTATATGTTTCTTACAACAATTACTTAGGGGAAAAGATAATTAAAATACCATTGGTTGGTAGAAATGAATTGAACTAACATGCCCAAAGCACAACCTTGCTGCCTCTGAATAATTTGTTTCCTATGCCTAAATCTTTAGCTTTTATCCTTGGATAGAACATCCTTCTGAAATGAAACTGTTAAGTGGAAAGATTGCCAAGACAGTAGTGAGCATACTGGTATATCAGTCTGGTGGTCACTTTAAATAGTGGTATGTTTGAATGTCGAGTGTGTATTGTTGGTTACTATTATAACTAACTTACTAAAGTGGTATAACTTCCTTTTGAAGTTTTTTACTATTTCAATTTCCACCATTTTTTCCCCCATATCATTCCAATCCCTCAGAATTGTATTTGCAAATAAGAATATAGCCAGTCATCTTAATCCACACCCTTCTCAATCTTCTGCAGATATTAGTTGTACCCTTCCTCCTCTTATGATTCATCGTGTGACATGGACCCTATTTACAATATCCCTCCAAAGTTCTTCTACTGTCTACCTTTCTTTCTTCACTTGCACAAAGGTTCCTCTGCCAGCTTATTATATTGTCAATGTATATGTAGGTCCTTTATTTATTTTTTAGCACCGCGTCTTACTACCCGTTTGGGTTATATGCTTAAGTTCTAATTATGCTAATAGTTTAGGAATTGGAAAGGTTGAATTTAGAAGAAGTGAACCCGCATTTGGGTGGAGGAAGAGTGGAAAATCATTTAGGGACCCTCTCCTATCCCCCCNCCCCCCCCCCCCACCAACCGAGATTTCTTGCTAGTAGGTAGTTGGTACCCTTCCTACCTACTGTATTAGGTTGGTTACATTGTTCACTTTAGGCTCTAAATTCTCTTTCTTTCTTTGTCACCTACATCAGTTTATCTCCTCCTCTTTCCCCTTTTAAACAACATTACTTTTCCGCACCTACAAAATCCCTTCAAGATTGGAATAAAGCTTATTTCCACTAACCACCACATAGCACTCACCAATAGTAGGAAATTTAAATGCATTCACTCTTCTCATCATTTATCAAATTATCTAACCTTACTTTATATTTAACCAGTGTTACTCTCATCCTTTAATCTTTATTAGATTTTTTTTTTGTGCATCTTGTTTTATCTACATCACCTATTATTCCCATTCATCACGTCCTCAACACCTTGTCCAGTTCCCTCATATTCTCCTTCCATTCAATACTTTGTTTAATTATACATTATTTTACAACTATCATCAGCTCTTGCGGACACGATGCAACCTTCCCTAGGCACTTCAATCCAGCATCCTCAGCTAGCCAACACTGGGATTACATTTCCTAGTAGCAAAACTTTAATAGTGCTGGAGAATCACGATTATAATTTCAACCGCAAATGTGATTATTTACAGTATTGACACACATTCTCTCGTTGTTTTGTGATAAATGTAGCATATAAGCACTTTTAGCTTTGGCTAAGAAGATAGCAAGATCTTGTGTGGTGTCAATGGTGTCATAAGTTGGCAAGTAAAAACTGATTAAAAGGAGTGTTAATAATATTGATTTTCTAATTAGGCCTTTCCAAATTATTATAAAATACAACTATCTTCTACCTATAGCACTTATAATAGTTTCAATAAAAGTAATAACAATAAAGGTGCTAGTGAAATGACTCTATAAGCATTTCAGCCACAATAACAATATTAGCATGAACACTTTCTGCCATTTTATTTTGACACTAAAACATTGCAAATAAAACAATCATGTCAACAGAACTCGGGTCCGAGTCCACTAGAAATGAGTTGACTTGTCCCTGTATACTCACATCGTGTCTAGGCACCTTAAGGAAACGGCATGATTAGGTATGTCTGTATGTAGCTTATGCAGTTTATTGAGTGAAGTGAAGGGTGAATAGGGCCTATATGAAATGTGCCCATGATTGTCAAACGGTTTAAACATCCTCTTATAAACAGAATATGGTCAACACTGGCCTAGTGATGGGAACAATCAGGTGAAAACAACCGAAACAAGAGAATCCCTCAAATCGTGGACTCAAGGTTTTTGAGTAGATGACCAACTTGAAAATATCAAATGTTTTGTGTCAGTTTGGTTTCATTTGCAGTTGTTCACTTGCTCCGCCCATACCGGTCCACTCTGTATTCCATTCCAATTCCTTCTACTTTTCTCATGTTCTACTTTCTACTTTACCCATCTGACAGACTAAGCTAATTGCAGCTGAATTCCTTAATATATATTTTTTATTTAAGACATATATGTGTGCAGCAGTGTAAAAAAAAAAGAGGACAGTTTAAGGTTGATGAAGGACATTATATTTCAAGTGAAAAAGGAGGACATGTCCTTATTGATATCATATAATGACCCTAGACGAGAGTTAAGTTAGATTGTTGCACATCCAAAAAATTCCGCGTATAAGATTTAATGGTATATTTTGGAAGTTCGTGTTAAGGATGCCCCATGTTTGTTACCGGTAATATGTATCTATATTTGCTTAATTCCCTTTATATATTTAGGCTATTTGGTTGCGGAATGCCATAAGTTTTTTTAAGAGGGGTTAAAATTATAAGTTCACTGTCAGGTCAAAACATTTAATCGAACAACGGCACCGCATATATTATTTCGAATCCTTATATTTATCCTGGCGAATTTTAACTATTGAAAGTTAGGTTAAGGACTTTGAAATTGTATATTAAAACAAGCTAGTTTTGATTGAACATGCAATAAACAAACTAAAATTAAGTATGGTGTTGTGAGTGAGTTTTATAAAGGTAGACCGGCACAATCAATTAGACCATTTCAACTTACATGCTTCCAACAAAGATCTGATTATGTCCGTTCGTCCATGTTCAATGGCTGTACGAATGTTGTCACAGAGTTCTTGCAACATTTTATTAAATTTATGGACGAGTTTCAAAACAGAGAGAGGAAACACACAAATCACTTGTCATTCATATGCATATTTTTTCTTTAATACATTAAAGCCCTTATTAAATCTCATTCGCTCGGCTATGCTTTTTTTTCATCAACGTAAACAATAAACAAGCCGCTATGATGCGATTTCAAAACTATTATATATTAAGAAAACATTAGCCTGCTATACTTTAAAAGCAATTATTCATAAGCGCAAGCACAGGTACACAATTAAAACTTAAAATTAGAGACATTATATTTATACTTGAATGTGTGAAAATAAAAATTCAAAATATGGCAGACATTCTCCTCAAAATTGTTAAGTTTTTACTTTACATTTTACAACATTGGAATATTTAAAACGTAAAGTTAAAGTTTTTTTACATCAAACAATGAAGAGAAAGTGTGTACAGACAATAGTTAAAAATCATCTCTCATCAGAAATCTTTTCTTTTAAATATGTTGTGTAAAAATAAAACACAACTATTAAAATAATATGTTTGCTGTGAGGACGTGGTTAGTGTAAAATGGACAATGTGAATGTGAGATTGCTGTTAAATGCAGATGATGCCGTATTAATGGCTGAGAATGAAAGTGACTTGAATGAATCGTTTGAATGTGGTGACAGGCAGATTGGAGCTTCGTATAAGTGTCTCCAGAACTAAGGTGATAGTGTTTGATAAGGGCGGATCAGGAAATGATTGTCAACTTTGTATAAATGGAAAACTACTAGAACAAGAGAATGATTTTGTGTATCTGAGCAGAATGTTTTGTAAAAATGGAATGATAGGTGGTAAAATCAACAGACGGGTGAATGCATTTTGGAGAGAAGTTGGATGTATGTAGACTATTGCAAAGAATGAAATAACATCGAAAGAGGCAAATATGGCAGTATAAAAGTATGTTAACGCCAACAGTATTGTATGGATGTGAAACGTGGGTTTGTCAGAAGAAACATAAGATCAAGGTGGATGTGATTGGAATGAGATTTTTATCTAGATATCTAAGTCTATGTATCGATTATGAACTATATTATCCAAACTAATGTGTTTCACCCTTGCATAATATTATGCACTATTCGCTATTAGCTGTGCGTTATAACGAATATAAACCCAGCGTAAGAAAGGCCTAGGAGTAAGAATATATTCCTCCAAGTCGGTCGTGCCCTTAAGGTTAATATTAATAACATAGAGAACTAAAACCCTTGTTAGCGTACCCTCCATCATAGGCCTATGTGTCTTGATTTTTGACATCTTATATTTTATTTATATTTTTCTGAAATCAGTTGTTGTGCAGCCTCAAAGTTCAGAATTAAAATTTATATAGACTGTAACTACAAAACCTTTTTTTAGATAAGAAATAGTAAAAGGTATAAGTTGAATAAGAAATGTTAAGCCCATTTGCCTTGTTTTAATAACAATAATTTATCACTACAATTAAACTAATTTAATTTAGACATATTCTTATTCTTGTTTATATTTTCAACTTAATCCCTTAGTTCTCAAAAACAAGATAACGCAAAATTATGTTTGTATTGACGATTTTTATCTTATTTTTCATTGATTTGTCTGTAAATAATTGGCTAGAAGAATAATATGTAGTTATTGTCCAAGAGTCATGCGAATTCAATAAAACAATTTAATTGATTTTAATATCTTACGTAAAGAAGATTTTAATTATTTATTATAAAAGTTATAGAAAATAATAGTTGATCTTTGCAAAGCTATAGGTAGTCTTCTCTCACGATGTTCTCTTGTTTATATAAGTCACAATTCAATTTATTGAAACTTTTATTGCCTTTAAAAGCTGCCAAAAGTTAATTCCAACTTAATTGTAGAACAACAATTGTGTCCACACTCCAGAACGTTTTTAAATCTCCTTATTAACGAGAACCAATTTTACTTTTAGTGTTGCTTGGAATAAAACTTTTACACCATTCCACGATTAATAAAAAACATGGTGGAACGGTCAGGAACGTGTTCTAATAATAACTATTCCATATTATTCCAAATAAATTTATATATTATATAAAAAATCCCGTTAAAGGCAAGAGTAATGAGATGTATACACTTTTTGAACATTTCAGCAATGCTCTAAATATTATAAGTTATATACTACGAACTATCAATCTAATTAGCGATTTGATTTTCTCTGGAACAATTGTTTTGATTTTAGCTATACACTTTGGGTATATAGTTAGTTAACTATATATTCTGGTAGATGGCGGTGATTTCACTAGCAATAACAGAATCTAGAAGCAAGTGTCTCTCATACGCAGACTCAATAGTTTGTAAAAAGTATATTTTAAAATAAAAAACTTTGTTGCCTCGTTTTTTGATAGTTTCAGGTTGATTTGTCAACACACTGAATAGGTAATATGAAATAGAGTAAAGTTAAAAAAAAAGCCGCTGCGGACAGGATTCGAACCTGTGCGGGCAAAGCCCATTGGATTTCGAGTCCAACTCCTTAACCACTCGGACACCGCAGCAGATAACCGTTTTTGCCGACAGGTGCAATAATTAAATAATATGCATTTTTTGAAATATAATTTTTAATAACGTTTGTAACATTATTGTACGTATGTCGATATGAAATCTTAATCTTTTGAAAAATGTTTAACTTCTCTATGTATTTCAAAATAGTACTTACTATAAAAGTCTCAAAAATAAGTGTCTTTTGTGATTAAAAATTATTTACCAACTAAAATGAAACAATTATTTGTGTGTGCATATAATTATGGCCGCAGGCAGTATAGTGATATGATTTCACCTTTTTTTTTGCCATGGGGAAGGTGGGGTGAGGGGGATTAACTATCATCGTAGTATATTGTTTTGTTCGATAGCATCAAAGTGTATTGTTTTGTATAAAAAAACAGATTTTATAAAAAAAATCGAATTGACTTTACCACCATGAGACATACAAAATCTGAACACATAAATTATCATGAATGTATGATTCCTAGTAGCGTAATGACTTTTGGGAGACCTTCGGTAGCTGCAATTGCAATAGACTAGACTGCCATTGACAGGGAGATCGGGGCTCAAATCCCAGTCGGGTGTACTAATGGTGGTTTTTACTCAATGATTTTCCATTCTCCCACCACGCAAATCGGGGCTACTTCCTCTAAATTAATACTTCATCCCTAACACGTTTAGTGTAATTATTTCATATGGGTATAACCTGAACTGGTAGTAAGAAGCTGTGCTGAAAGCAGAGACTTGTGGGAGGATTTATTCCCCAACGAACGTCTATACTTTGACCGTCCACACTCCACGCGTTTGATTGACTAAACTATGTGCTAGTGTCTTGCCTCTTTGTTGGTTAAAATGTTGAAATAATAAAAATATGTATTATTTAGCATGAGATGTAATAGACTAGATTTAACAAGACGCAAATAAATTAAACATCTTTTTTTGCCCCAAAGAGACGCTTGAATATTATTTAAGGACTGCGCAGACCAACGCGGGAACGGGAGCGAAATTCGCGCAAACTAACAATGCCATTGTGTTTTCCAGCGTCCCGCTAGTCGTTTTGGTTGCAAACGGTGGTCCTGTGTGAGTGATCATCATGTCTATCACAGAGCAGTTGATAGAAATTGTGTACACTTATCTCGTGCTTTACGATCAGTCATAAAGACTTCAAGAACATAAAGAAGAAGAAGAAGCACCTGGTAAGGAAAGAGATCGGGAAGGAATTAAAAGTATCTGGTGAGTAAATATTCCACGTGTGACAGTCTTTCTTTATTAATGTCATACAGCTATTGCTTCCTTCTTTTATATTCATCTTCAGCTACAGCAAGTAACAACAATATTTCTTCTTCTGATGAAGTGTACATAGCTATAAACTTAGTCTACACTTAGTTAGTAATGTAATGAACATGTACAACCAACTCAAGCGACACAGACACTGGTAACCTTCCTTGAACTACTGCGATTCGCTTCGCATCGGTGTGCGTAGGCCAGACACATACGATTATGATCTCTAGTTCGAATCCTTTGTGTCTTAAGATTTAGTGAAGAAATCGTATTTATAAGTTGACATTATCTTTTTAGGGGAGATACCAGGATGAATAGGTATTTTTATGGTTCTTAAGTTTTTAGTTTAGTGAACCCTTGTTCGTTTCCGATCGAAGAAATAAAATGGATGTCAAATTATTTGAGAAGTATTTTTATTGCCTCTACTAGGATAAACAGGAGACTTTTAGGTAGGTACCTATGTCAGTTAGAAATTGTTCCGATTCCTCGAAATACCTACCATTTTGATTGATAAGAAATCTGTGCGAGGCATGATAAGAATTAATCCTGATTTGCGAGGATGGCTGAGCCAGTTGTGTTGGAAGAACATTGTTCTGACAGGCTAGTATACCTGTGCCAGGTATGTTAAACACTATTAATATGAGCTAGAATACCTGATATTGGTACCTATGTTAAACACTATTAGTATGCGCTAGCATACCTGACACGGTATGTTAAAAACTAGGGGGAAAGTGCCTAAAATGGGATACTCAGGTAAAATGGCATAAGTGGATTTTCTCGCGAATATTACTGTTTGTTTTCAAATGAAGGGGATTAAGTTATTCCTTAGTTGGCATAGTCGATGCTCTGTAAATGGTTTACATGTACAGAAGGTATTTCTGACGTTATTAAAGCAAAAGTGTAATGTTGCTTAGTTAAATATTATATTTTTTGTTATCTTTCATTGTTAACAAACACACTTAGAATTAGGCCTACTTCACGTGTAAAATACGGTACTTGTGATATATAACTTAATTAGCACCACATCTTACTAACCGTCAGGATTATACGTATATGTACTAGTTACACTGATGGGTTAGGGATCAGGAAGGCTTAATTGAGAGGAAATACACCCGCATTAGCGTGGAGGGAGAGTGAAAAACCACTTAAGAAATACTACCCTCAGTGCACCCAACTGGGATCGAACTCCGATATCGCCGTCTTCGGCAGTCTAGTCCAACACAAAAGTAGCGCGTAAAGGCCGATACACACAGAATGCTAAGCTATGCTGTGCTGTGTTGTGCTGTGCTGTACTAAGACTTTGTCAGTTTGGTTTCACACTCATTGCTAAACTAAGCTGTGCTCCCTCTC
>CABFWB010001338.1:84897-101125 GCA_902151455.1 Timema bartmani | reverse complement strand
ATTTCAACAATAAAAGGTAAGTAATTGCTTTGTTACCACTATCTAAATTGAAACAAATTTTGTGCTTGACAAACGTCTGTTATTTTAATTTCTTTATTATTAATTGGAGTACAGTTAACTAATTATTGTATTTTAAGCCATAACGATAATATGCCGCCATTTAAATTTATTGAAGTGACAATCATGATTTTAATAGTTGCGCCTACTCTTGAGTGGTGGCAAATAAAAGGCGCAACTTTGCTCTCAAATTGCGCCTGCTTCTTTTAGTGAATAGGGATTTGGGCACATCTTTCAAACTTGCGCCGGCGCAACTATTTGCTCCTGTTAGTGAATCCAGGCCAGAAGTCTATAACAATTTGGGTGATAGTATATTATTTTTAAGAGGGGATCACACCCTTATGTGATCTTGTAAGACAGTTTTGATACATCATTCCACTACCAACAAATGTATATAAGTTACGTACACGCCTAGATAGATATTTCAGTTTTATAATACATTAGATAATGTTTTGTGTACTACTTTGTTTTAGTTGAAAGACATAATAATAATCAACTTTAGACTAGCATTGTTATTATATTAACGACTTTTATCGTAACCACATTGTTTCATGCACAGGTGATAACTACTAACTACAGATCACATTTTCTTTTTAGAGCTAACTGATAAGCTTGGTGTTACCAACCCAACATCCATTAACTTTCCTGGTACAGCACAGCACGTATAGCAAATACATTTATTCAATATGATGTATATGTTAATGTTAATTTGATAAATCAGGTTAATATACATAATCACCGGATTTTATGTATAGTAACCAACAGTTCTGGTGAATGTGATACATTTTTCATGTTGTAGTCAAATTATTCTCAATAACATATTATCATGTATAATAACCAGCACACCCTGGTTAAAGTGATAAATCTCACGTTTGTGCAAGTTTGAACCTCTATGAGTCACACGTGGCGTCTGTTGGACTTATCAATTGAGGTCCATCTTTTATTGAATGTGGACGTGTAGGTGTTATCTTGAGAATAGGTCTATGGAATCTGTTTGTTTAACCTAACCTAACCTAACCTTCAGAATATTATAATTTATCACTTCAGTCAAACCGGTATTGTTGTTATATAAAATAACCGGTTAAAATAATAAATTGCATGTATTTAATCACATTAACTACTAATATCGGTCACTTTGGAAAAAAAACTCGGTCATTATGCATAATAACTAATTTATTACTTTAACGCTAACATAATATACACTCTTTCAACTCAAGAGTAGTTGAGCACAGTGTATGTAAGATGCTTCGAATTATACACAAATACACTAAATATAATGGCTGCTCATAAGGGCTTGTAATCATGGGATATAAGGGGGGTTGAAACTAGAACGCTTGTCGCGCGTCAAGAAACGCCTGTATAAAAAGGCCCTTATAAGTCTCCCTAACAAACCCAAACCCAAACAAATGTTCACTTTTAATATAGGTATTAATATTGATAAATATAATTTATTCATTGAAGGGATGGGAAACTATCGAATCACTATCGATAGTCTTCACTATCGTACACAATCGATAGTGTCACTCCCTACTGCCAATTGTAAAATGAGCAGTAAAGTGTTAAAAACATTCTCCAATGGTATAATCTTTTGAGTTCTTACAAAAATGTTTACAGGTGATTTTATTGAATACGGTAGTTTTTTTTTTTTTACATCCATTACTGTTTCCAGCCTTTGACCCGGATCAGTTTCTTTTATTCAAGTCATATATTTTCCACTACCGGCTCGCTAGGCCCATCATAGCTTCATATGACTTATAATCTATCTTAACATTAGGATATACACAACATCCAGTCCCCAGACGTTAATTCAGCACTTTGAAAGGGTACATTTCACCCATGTTAAATTTTTCGGTATGCCGGGAATTGAACCCGAGACTCTTACCTCAGTAGGCAGACATGCTACTGACTGAGCTAAGGTATCGGATTGAATACGGTAGGTGGCAACTGATGCCAGTCACACGATTATTCTCGTGTCACTGCGGTAAATGTGTGTGGTCCCAGAGGTTGTACTCACAGTCTGCACCTTCCTGGACGGGATCTGGAGGTTGAAGGAGTAGGTCTGCTGCTGACCGGCCATTGAGATACCAGCAGATAGCCACATCCACTCTTGTGAAATGATTTCACTACACAACTTCCATAACGCAAACAATGAACAATATATTTTATTTGTTTGTGATATTTAACGTTCACTTTTTGAACCGACGGCTTGTATATCAGCACGGGAATTTCTACGAGCGAGAATGAAAGGGCCTACCAATGTTGCCAGGAAAGATATTTACACATACCTTCCAGGGTTAATTTACATGCCACAACCAATATAGGACCGATGGCCTTACTTCTCTTCTGAAGGATGTTGTGCTACGGATTTTTGTAGCTCAAGAAAAATCTGTCAACTCCAGCTGGGTTTGAACTCACGAACATCGGGTCCTGAGGCGAGAACTTTACCTCAAGAGCACCGAGGTTGATGACAACCATCTAAAATAACTGTTTATCCACTAGAAAATAAAATATATTGATAACCAGCTGTTTTAAATTTGTATCGCAAAGCATTATGATAATAATAATAATAATAATATTTAGCACCGCGTCTTACTACCCGTTCGGGTTATACGCTTAACTACTAATTACGCTAATGGATGAGGAATTGGGATGGTTGAATTTGGATGAAGTTACCTCGATCTCCCCGTCCTCGGCGGTCGAGCTCAACACGACTAGCGCGTTAGCCAACTACGCCACCGAGGCTGGTGCAAAGCATTATGGATCGACATAATTCTGCCAGCGTGTGAATTCCTGTCCACATTCAGCTCTATGTGCTCGATGAACGTGTGAATTCCTGTCCAACTTGACCACATTCAGCTCTATGTGCTCGATGAACATGTGAATCAAGCTCTACCGGATGGAAGGTATCTATTTCTTATTTATGATGAAGAGCTGGAAGGGGTACGTTAGGCCAAGGGACCCTAAAGGGGCGCGCGACTGGCAATGGGTAACACCTATCTAGGGAATTGTCATTTCTGACCAGACCCAACCACACTTGTGTAACATTTTCAGCCTCTTGCACAGGAGTTCCCAAAGAGTAGATCGCGAGATTCTTGTGTGCGAAAGTTTTAAAATTTCTGCTTTGTTTGTTATTTAAGTCGAGTCATGTTGTAATTTCATTATTTAGTGTTGGTTTAAATTGAAATATAAAAATGAACGCTTTAGAGACCTATTGATATTAAACTATATTTGAAATTCACCTCTTTGATTGTAAGCTATACATATATTACTTTCCAAATAAAAAAATAAATGTATTTACAGAGCCCAAAAATGTGTGTGTCATATGGGCCGCCAGCCATGTTTAGTTTTTAAAGACGACACCTCAGGCAGAAACTTAGGGAACTTCTTATTTACCTGAAAAGCTGATGCTTCGAATAAATATGTTTTATAAATGCACCGCGTGTTCCTACTAGTCTGTGTGAAAACAATAAAAACTTGGATGCACATAGAATGTAAGCTATTCTCATTGTGTGTCATAATATTAAAATATAATTTTGATCATTAAAAGTTTGATTCGATAAGGAATTAAAAATCTTGTTCCATTCAAATATGGTTTGATCCGTATCAAGAAGTGACTTATGAGTTTATGTTTTAAGATAGCGGGCTCAATACAATATTATATTGATTATAAAAGACCGTAATTTTATTAATTAGGCCTATATAAATATATATATATACTTTAAATTGAAAAATGACACCTGAACACGGGAATCGAGCCCTAGACCTTTGGCTTAGCACGCTAATGCTTTTACCACTGAGCTATTCAGGAATCGTCCCGTCCTCAGGTTCATTCTTCACTCATATTTTAAGGCAGAGTCAGGAATGGACGTGCGGAAATCCTCAGCTACATTTGAGCGATCAATTAAGACCACGAGCTATCAGATAACGCAGCCAACATCGACTCGGCAAGTCTTTATGTTACCAATAGTACAATTACAATTATACGAATATGCATATTAAGATGGATTGAATATCCAAGCTACTACATTTGTTAGTTACGGTTATAGCCGCATCTAAATATCACGGCTATTGCTGGATAGTTCAATGGTTAGAACATTGGCATACTAAGCCAAAGGTCCTGGGTTCGCTTCCCATGTTCAGGTATCATTTTTCCATTTAAATAATATGATATTTTGATGCTGCTATAGCCGTAACTAACAAATATAATAGCTTGGTATGTAATCCATGTATATAAATAGAGCTTATAATTCATTAACGATCTTAGTTTACTTGGATTACATACCAAAAAGTTACTAAAAATAGTACCTAATGCATCCCTACACCAACAGGTGACATCTTTCACTTTGGATAAATGTAATGAAAACATATGGTAATGTATGAATGTGATAGTTAACCACAGTAATTTTGGCCAATATTATTTATATTTATTTTAAGTTTGGCACAAAGCTTATTTATCGGTTTAAATCTCCTAATTTTTTTTTTCACATCACTTTCACAAAAGGTCTAACGAATATTGCTTCAAAATGGTGACCGACGAATTTAAACCATGTGACTGAACGTGACTGAAACAAGTTTTTTTACAATGATAAACCGACGTAGTGGATAAAAATATTTTATTCACTTAAATATTTCTAAATACGATAAAATAATCATAAAATAATTTATTACATATTTAAAAAAATACAAGTATTTTCTCTTTTCCAAGTAAATACGATGCCTGTATTAAAAGGTATTGATGAATGCACTATATTACACATTATAGATAACATTCCAAAACGAAGAATAAGTTATTTTAATTTTGTTTAAAATATTGTTTTGAGTTGGATAAAAAGAAATCATTAAAAGTAATGAAATAGTATGAGAAAACTTAAGTTTGCGTTATTTTAAATGTAAAATATAACATGTAATTAAAAAACTTAACATTTATAACAAAACAGTGATCCTTTACAAGTGTTGGCAACCTAAAACCTAAACATATGATTTTTGAACTGTCATCCAGGTAAAAACCTATCATGAACGAACTCTACCAATAAATCAAAGCAAACTGTATACAAAATTAAATTAGTTAAAATATAAATAAATTAAAATTCATCAGATAAAGAAATTGGAAACAGTTTATTCCTAAATATTAATTCACTGTAAATAAAAATATCCTAATTTTTTGCAATCAATTATATTATATTTAACTTACTAACTTAAAGCATCAACTCATCATTGACTGCTTGGTGTAGATCAAACCATATTGTAATGCAACAAGCTTTAATAATTATTATATAAACATTTTTATTTTATTTTTTATTAATTATTAAGTTTTGCTCTCTTTACTAATATTGCATTAAAAAAAATAACAACCACATTGAAAGTAGTATCTGATTTAATGAACATCAAAGAATTGGCGAAACATCTGCACATAACTTTGTAGAAAAGGATAAATTGGAGAATATTCAACCTGAAAACACCTCAATTTTACAACAATTCTTACATTTACAGTTAATTATGATATAATACTTTACATTTTTAACATCAATACTAAACGTATTTTTTGATAATTTGTTTGGTTAACTAAAATAAATTGTTTTAGTGATTAGTTGTTTGCTTCATGTAAAATATTATCAAACAGCTGGATTTAAATAATTGCTTGTGGGCCTTATCGTTGAAAAACAACCTTTGTTAGTAATCTAATCAAACATCTATGAAAAACTTTTGAAAATCGATTAATTTTTTAAATACACAAAAATAATGTCATATATTTCGCATATAAAGTTATTTTTATCGCTTTCACCTACATTATTTTGATTTTGTTTCATATTGTTAGACATCATTGTTGCACGAATGATCATAATGAACGGAAATATCGCCCGTGTGATTATACGTACTTTATAATTACGTGTCCTACTCCAGTCAGTGAGACAAACTGTTGAGATATATAAAATGGCAATAACCTTCTAACAATATCCCTGGCTACAAAATGTACTAGACCAGATGCGGAGAAAGATAAAATGAAGAAAGATGACATAACTAAAACACACAATACGACTTCTGTTATTCTGTCGGCTTGCTCCTCTATTTGGTGATATGAATTTTGATCAAGAAACAACATTCCATCGAGTTGTCATCCCACAGCTTCCACTTGACGTCGTACACCATCTGAAAAAACAAGGGTTTTTATACTGCTGCCAAAATAAGAACAAACCCTTTCCCTTAATACCTACACTGGTGCAATTAAATTGTTATACGAAGTGGGTATTCACAGATACAAAACATATTTTTGTTACATATCAATATTGATTAAATTAAATATTATATGTTAGAGTTCATCTCACGCGTCTAAATCATAAATAGTTTTCTAGGTAATCTCTCTTTACATTAACATTCAAATGGATAAGGCAGGCTTTGGGCAAACCATAAACTCGCATACAATGAAGAACAAGCTTTAACCAGATTATAAGCTCGCTTACAATGAAGAACAAGCTTTAACCAGATTATAAGCTCGCTTGCAATGAAGAACAAGCTTTGACCAGATTATAAACTCGCTTACAATGAAGAACAAGCTTTAACCAGATTCTAAATTCGCTTGCAATGAAGAACAAGCTTTAACCAGACTATAAGCTTGCTTGCAATGAAGAACAAGCTTTAACCAGACTATAAGCTTGCTTGCAATGAAGAACAAGCTTTAACCAGTCTATAAGCTTGCTTGCAATGAAGTACAAGCTTTGACCAGATTATAAGCTCACTTGCAATGAAGAACAAGCTTTTATCAGACTATTGGCTCGCTTGCAAGCGACCTCTTAGTATAAGAATTTGAAAGTCCCACGCATACTACTATTTTTATACACCACATTTCCCTACTTGTGTAGACTATCCCCATATTTACACTAATGGGGTAAGGATGAAGAAGGTGAATTTTAAAGTAAATTTACCCGCATCTGCATGAAGGGTTTGTGGAAAGCCATTTTGGATTAAAAAAACGCCCTTAGTATACCCAGTTAGAGTCAAACCATGTCCTCCCTGTCAGATTTCTCTATTCCGCGTGGTAACTGATGCCAGTCACACGATTATTCTCGTGTCACTGCGGTAAATGTGTGTGGTTCCCAGAGGTTGTACTCACAGTCTGCACCTTCCTGGACGGGATCTGGAGGTTGAAGGAGTAGGTTTGCTGCTGACCGGCCACCGTGACGCAGTTGGTATACTCGCAGGCGTCAGTGTCCATCCCGATGAAGGGTATATCCGTGGTGCTAGCCCAGTAGGCTCTGCTGCTGAGCGAGGAGGCTGACACTCCTGAGGGACAGAGGGCGTGTAGGGGTGAACAAAGTTGTACCTCTCACATGCATGACAATATTTTTTCTTTGCATTGCTTCTAACTACCCTTCTGGATTATCCATATTTACTAATGGGGTAGGGATGATAAAGCTATAGTTTAGAGGAAAAGTACCCGCATTTGCGTGGAGGGTCGAGAGATAATTTAGGAAAAAGCACCGTTAATACAACCGGCCTGGAATCTAACCTCGGCATCCTCGTCACCAGCAAACCAGACTAATCTAGCCTGACGTTGAGCCTCCACGCCCACCGATACGTGAGTGAAGGAACACAACATAAGACTTGGATTGGTTTTTAAGATCTCGCAACACTTTGCAGCTAAACACTACGCACTATCCCATGGCTAAGTGGTATAATCGTCAACTACAAGTGAAGGAGTACCTGGATCGAGCCCTTATGGTGTTGACGTAGTTATTCACTATTTATTAATATGTGAGTTATTCCTGTTAACAAATTAATAAATATCTGGGCGTTGTAGGTGTAGAATGTATGGTATGTTGTCCTAAGTTATGTTAGTATGTAGACTCTAGAGCATGTGCTGGTACAATATGTGTGTTTGTAAAATTAACTTTAAATACACACTGGGTGACCTGGTGGTCTAGTGGGTAAGGTGTCAGACTTCTGTGCTGAGGGTCCAGGGTTCAATCCTCGGTCCCGGCACAGATTTATCTGATTACCAAACCATTCCTTCACCTCTGACAAGATGTGTGTTAATCACAACTTGTGAATTTGAGGAATGCCAGGCCTCCACTGTGGTTCGGAACCCACGTTAAACTGTATGTCCTCCATTTCATCTCCCAATCCACCCTACCATTACACATTAGCGTAAGTGCGTATAACCCGAACGGGTAGTAAGACGCGGTGCTAATAATAATACAAATAATAATTTAAATACACTACATCCTAACTAGAATAAATATCTTCTTCGGGTTTAAAAACACGCCATGTGCTATGGATAAGGAAGGTTGAATGTATAGGGAGTGTACCCGCATTTGGATGGAAGGAGTTTGACACCCATCTAGTACAAACCATCCTCAGTACACCCAACCGAGACTTTAATCCCGATCCCCGCGTCATCGGCAGTCTAGTATATTGTGAGAGTGACGCCTTATTAGACCATGTGGTCACCGAAACAAGTCAGAGATGAAAATGATCATGCATGTGTACTCACCCTACAACTCTCCCATACTTAACAACAACTGTAAGGTGAACCTCCTACAAAAAGCAAAAGTCCATATTTTAAACACAATGCAATCAAGTTAAGCAGGTTCAAGAGCCTCAATAAACAGGGAACAATGTAATAAGGGGGATAGCCCATTGAGCTCTGAGTTAGATTCCCGGATTGACCGAAAAATTGATCAGGAGTGAAATGGTGGTTTCCCCTTTCTCAGTGATGAATTGATGGATGAGAGGCTGAATTTAGTGTCTGTTCTAGAATGAAGAGCCTACCTCATATCCCTAATACACCTAACATTGAGCACATAGAGCCCATCTCACCCCCTGATAGCACCTAACATAGAGCTCATCTTACCCCCTGATAACACCTAACATAGAGTCCCCATAACCCCCTGATAACACCTAACATAGAGTCCATCTCATCCCCAGACAACACCTAGCTTAGATAGGTAGTACAGCTCAAACCAAGCGTCGTATTGTTGTGCGTTAACCTGTATTCTATTTTTAAAAACATCAGTGCGATCAAGACCTGTGAAACCTTTTTATCATGTTTAAAAAATTAAAAAATTAAAAATAATTATTTAAAATTTTAGAACCCTATCAACTGATCCCAAATTCATGGTTGTGAAGTGAAGAGTGCATAAAACAGTACTTTGATACGTTTTCTAGTTCGAGCGTAGACCTAATCTTGTATTTCCTTTCCTCAGCAAGGTGTGGATGTAGGCTGTAGGGGACGTATGAAAAGTCCGTGTTTTTGCAGTTTTTATAACAAAACACTTTTTTCGCCAAAATAAATAAAATATTGCACCAGTAGCAAAACTTAGTTTAATTTTCTTCACACGGTGATATCAACAGTTGTTCTATTCTATCATAAGCGTAGCGGAATTAGATGAGAAACTTTTTAAATGAACATAAAAAGTTGTATTTGAATTCCAGGGCATCGTTGACAGACCTGGGGTGAAGTCGAAGCTGATGGAAGCTGCTGTCCCCTTTTTAACTTTGCATGCTTTCTTCTGGGCCGCCTCAGAGCATGGATCCACCCTCACCTCGTTCACCGTGCAGTTCCGTGGGACGTCCTCAATCGCGGCTGAAACACAACATGGCCGGACATTGAGGCTGAAACCCAACATGGCCGGTCATTGAGGCTGAAACACAACATGGTCGGACACTGAGGCTGAAACACAACATGGCCGGTCATTGAGGCTGCAACACAACATGGCCGGTCATTGAGGCTGCAACACAACATGGCNCCTTTTTAACTTTGCATGCTTTCTTCTGGGCCGCCTCAGAGCATGGATCCACCCTCACCTCGTTCACCGTGCAGTTCCGTGGGACGTCCTCAATCGCGGCTGAAACACAACATGGCCGGACATTGAGGCTGAAACCCAACATGGCCGGTCATTGAGGCTGAAACACAACATGGTCGGACACTGAGGCTGAAACACAACATGGCCGGTCATTGAGGCTGCAACACAACATGGCCGGTCATTGAGGCTGCAACACAACATGGCTGGACATTGAGGCTGAAACACAACATGGCCGGTCATTGAGGCTGAAACACAACATGACCGGTCAATGAGGCTGAAACACAACATGCCAGGACATTGAGGCTGAAACACAACATGGCCGGTCATTGAGGCTGCAACACAACATGGCCGGTCATTGAGGCTGAAACACAACATGGCCGGTCATTGAGGCTGCAACACAACATGGCCGGTCATTGAGGCTGCAACACAACATGGCCGGTCATTGAGGCTGAAACACTACATGGCCGGTCATTGAGGCTGAAACACTACATGGCCGGACATTGCGGCTGGGAAACTCCAATGTGCTCGCATCACTCTAACGTTGGACTGGATTGCCGCTAACGAGGAGATCTGGGCTCACGGGCGTATTGAAGGTGGTTTTTACAAATGTTGTTACACTCTCCCTCCACGCAACACGGGTACAGTTTAAACTCCACCGTCCTCATCCCCAGCGTAATTAATGTGTGCGTACAACTCAAGACTATACTGAGACTCAGAGAAGAAACTCATTGCGTTTGAGGCACCACGTTTTACAGATCGTTTGCGCGGAGTATCCACATATTTTGCACTTAAGGGGGTAGGAACGAGAAAGGGGGCATTTAGGGGGAATATACCTTCATTTGTGAGAAACCACCTAAAGTCACCCGACCTGGTTTAGAACCACAATCTCTACGTTAGGGACAGCCCAGTCTATTTCGAGAGTGATGCCTCCGGTGTGGTCCGGATGGTTAGTTGTTATTTCTCAAAATGCCTGCTGGAGGCAAGTTTTGAACATGCTTGATCATTGACCCCTTTGCCAGTCTGTTGAGACTTATGAATCCTTCTCAAAATAATATTTTAAAAGGCATAAACTACAATATATAGGGTTACAAACAAAATCAATTACAAAAAATATTAACGAATTAAATGACAAGACATTTAATTTGTAATATCGGAAAGCAAAAGTTGATTTTATTTTTTTAAATACATATCAGTGTGAAGGCTGTTGCACCCACGACCCCCCAAAGAGGCGAGGAACCTCAACTTCTTTGTACTTTTCTTCCTTCGAAGAACAATCTCCACGCACATTCGGCTACATATCCTCTAAAGTGTACAATCACCATCCCTACGCCATCAGCGTGATTACGTGCAGATAATGTGGGAAAATAAACTGCGTCACAGATCACAAACCTTCGGAAGATTATAAACGGTTGTTTGATTTTGTGTCGTAAGTTAGTCAAGGACCAAAATCCAATGTTGTTGATTCTTTCGTTAAGTTTTTTTTCATTACCAATCTAAATAACATAAGTTAACCTCTAGTGTACTAAGGAGAAAAACATGGCAGTCAAAATAAAAAAAAATTTGACTGCTTAACATTTCAGAGGTTATTAGGCCATTTATGAACGGATGACTCGTAGCTAAGAAGAGTTGGTAAAGGTTTTAAATGATAAAATATGTTTATATAAAATAAAATGTGTTCTAGTTGAGGGTTTATATTTCCGACTCACTTGGTTCGATTCTCTAAAGGGCACTATCATTGAGTTTTATCGTTTTTATTGAGGTAAAATGACGATCTAGGCCAGGGGTCTTCAACCCACGGCAACTTTTTTTTTCCCACTGGCTCATGAAAAATATAAAATTATTTCAAGAGAAAAAATTATGTATTAATTTCTACTTTTTACTTTTTACTAATAAAATAAAAACATCTTTTATTTACGTATTTTACGTTATTTTAAAAACAATATTTGCTTTTTGCGCGAAGAACAATAACTACTGCGTTTTAGTACAAAATGTACTTTGAACCGGTAAATTACAACTCTAGTAGAGAAGACAAATTGTGCTACCCCCTGATATGAAATAACAAAGAACTCACTTCACGAGAAATTCTAGTCCCAATTGTGAGAATAAATGCTAAAGAATGAGCTAATATGAATATATTTTAATATTTATTCAATCCAACTACTATCCGTACAGTTTTGCGGCTCTCGGGCCAACAAGATAGAGAGAGACAATTTGGCCCTTGGACATAAAAAGGTTGAAGACCCCTGATCTAGGGTCTAATTGTTTTGATCTATAATTAGATTAAGATCAACCCCATAAGAGTAGTAAGTTCTCCACACACCAACGCGGTGGCGGTCAGCTGCTGTTTGTCGAGTTTGTCCGCTGCCCGAGTCGGCTGTCCCCAGTTTTTAAAATCACGAGGAATGTAACTGTAAAACCTACTGAAATAGTGAAATCAAACGGTGTTTTATTTGATTTGTCACACCTTGACTACATGACCACAAAAACATAAGAAAAAATATACAGTGTGTGATGAAATAGGCAGATCTCAAAGAGAAGCACGTTAGTCCAAATTTCTTTAGTTTTTTATCCTAAAGAAGGGGAAATAAAGGTTTTTCCTTGCCATCTCAATTTTTTTTACGATACAAAATGATCTGACTCATAGCTCTTCAATTAGTGTTGCCAGAAGTAAGGCTTCCATTTCTAGCTGCGTTAAATCTCGACACATTTCTATAAAGGGCGTTATGTATTTACAGGCCGCGGACCGCTTCTGTGTGTGCGATCATGATCGTCACTGCATCCACCACCGCGCCCGCCACCATCATCATGTTGGTGTGTGGTGGTGTACGAATAGACTTAATCTTTCAGCTCCGAGTCTTACAACCAGTTTGAGCTACCCGCATATTTTACATTAGTGAAGTGGGGTGAAGAAGGTCTGCATTTGTGTGAGGGGAGCGTGTATATGTGAAATAAAACTAAACTGGATCTTTTAGCGAGATTTAATAGGGCCTAACCTAATTCGGTGGTCGCATGGTCTAACGCGCTACTCTCACAATATACTAGACTGCCGATGACTGGGACATCGAGGTTCGAATCTCGGTCAGGTTTACTGAGAGGGTGGTTTTCCCTAGATGGTTTTCCATACAAATGCGAGTACACTTCCTGTAAATATAACCTTCATAATCCCTCAAAACCATTAGCGTAATTAGTACATAAGAGTATAATCAGAACGGGTAGTAAAACGCAGTGCTGAAAAAAAAGGCCTACTTGGCTTTTTATGTGCGAATAATAATTAATGACAATGAATAATGGTCAATTATGTCGATTTTAATGATTAATGAGAGATTAACATTATCAAAACTTTACATATTTTTATTTAGTAACGGACGTCATCATTATTTGCCTCTTTTTTATGTCTGAAGTTGCCAATTTTTTTTAAAATGTAATTTGGTAAAAAAAGAAGTAAAACATGTGATCGATCTCGCTACTATGACGATCATACTGGCCAAAGGCAAATATTAAAAAAATATGAATAAGAAATGAGCCGTAATTTTTCTATCCATACCACTTCTTTAGTTATAATTTTGTTTACCATTTGAGCAGAAATGGCCGACTTTGGAAAACAGCTTTTTATTTAACGAATTACACTCATTCTCTTCACCACAAATCAGGTTCTCTACCACTCGTGTATGTTCTGACCATATACGTAAGCTAACTATCTTTCCTGGATGGTGATAGGCTGGCTTACTAAGATAACATGGCTGATCTCTGAACTTTGATGTTTATATAACACGCTCGAAGTCACAAATTAGTTAGAAATAAGCAGTTTACACAAATGTGTAAGCAGAAAAACTTCCCAACAAACATGTTTTTAAGATATGTACTGATTTCCTCTGCGTTGAAAATTTTAGCTTTCAATGTGTTAAATCTATCAATTAAATAGTACTATATTTAACCAAGAGAAATCTGTAGGCTATGCAAAGACTTTATTTAATACGGTATTTTATATTTATTTGATTAGATAGATATAATTTGTATGTATATTACACATACATACAATATGTATTTTATTAGCTGGCAAAATTGTCAAAATGATCTCTTTTTATTGTGTGTCACGCGTCTTACTACCCATCCAGGCTATCCACGTGTTTACACCAATGGGGTAGGAATGAGGAAGATAGAATTTAGATTAATTATACCCGTATTTTCGTCAAGGGAGAGTGGGTAATAATTTAGGTGAAAACACCTCAAGACAACCGACCAAAATTTTAACCCTGGCATCACCGTTACCAGAAAACCAGAAAAGACGAGGGTGGCGCTTTTGTCCACGTGCCCACCGATGCATGCCATTAAAAAATTTATTGAAACGTTCAATATCAAGGTTATTAACGATTTAAACAAAGGTAAAAGGATTTGAAGAGTGGATTGGAGGAAATTTACCCGCATTTGTCTAGGGAGTGGATGGGAAAATCAGATTATAATCCCCATGTGTAAAAATGCACCCTGTGCACTCGAGCTAGATTCGTAACTCGAACCCCTCCATCACCGGCAATCCTA
The DNA here is from genome assembly GCA_902151455.1 of Timema bartmani. Classification (NCBI taxonomy): domain Eukaryota; kingdom Metazoa; phylum Arthropoda; class Insecta; order Phasmatodea; family Timematidae; genus Timema; species Timema bartmani. The sequence goes on along the minus strand of CABFWB010001338.1, from coordinate 86,732 downwards.
TCCATTGCTAGCTGGACGCTCTAGACTACACGACCACCGCTGTGTGTCCCACGTGACGCCAGATCAGGCGGTGTCCGAGTGTATCAGAATCCACTCTGCTCCCAGACTCATATTATGTGTGTCAAGGCGCCTGTATAAACAATGACGATTGAAGTTAAGGACGGTTCACAAAGTCCGGTTAGACGGACTTGAACATCGCACTCTCAACCACGACACGTCTAGCAGGGTTGAGAACTGGGGTGTAAGAACCGGGGAAAGGGGAACTCCCGGCCAACCCCTTTCACCCCTAAAGATTTATATTGGTGCCGAAGGTGCCTGCTTGGTGACATCCCCTGATTTCTTAGTTTGGATTAAAGTTATTCCCGATTAAATTGAGAGGCACTACTTTTCCGCAGCATACTCGATTTATAAAGGTGACCAGCTTAATTTTTAAGGCGTCACTAGTCCAACATCTTAGCTCAGTCTGCCAACTGAACTAAGAGTCCCGGGTTATATCCCCGACATGAGCGAAAAAATTATCATTGGTGAAAGTAGGGCTTCTCCTTTTCATGCTGATGAATAATTATTGTCTGAAGGAGTAGGTGCTATGTCTGTAAAAGAATTAAGATAGTTTATAGGTATTGTGCTGATTTAATCATTAGGTTCAGAGAGTGCACGTTAAGGGCATTAATTTTTTTATTAAAAAAACAGCACAAGATTTTCTTTTAGAACCTTGTCTTACTACTTGTTCATGTTATACGCATGTGTAGATAATTACGCTAATGTGTTAGGGATGTGAAAGGTTGAACCTAGAGAACGTGAACCCGCATTTTCGTTGAGGAAGAGTGAAAAAACATTTAGGGAAAACCTCCTCAGTACACCCGACCGGGATTTTAGCTCCGATCTTCCTGTCATCGGCAGCGAGAGTGACGTCTTAGACCATACGGCCACTGAAACAGGTAAGGGCACAAGATAGTTTCGTCCATAACCGACATTGCCCTCCCTCCACCCTTCCCCTTTACTTTGGCCGAAAACGTTCCTACGTCCCTGTTTGGGAGAAGTCACTCGGTAATTTAATTTACGTTTGGTATGATGTATAATCCAATTTTAGTAGAAAGGACATTTGAAAAAATACACAAATATTGTTTATGGTCAAAATTGCATTTTACTATTTTATTAGCGATATTTTATAGAAATTCATAATAACCATCCTGATGGCGAGAAGAACGGGGTTCAAATCCAGTTCGGGTATACTGAGGGTGGTTTTCCCTAAATGGTTTCCCATTCCCCTTCCACGTAAATTTGGGTAGATTACCTCTAGAATGCTTCCTCCCTCATCCCTAACCGATTAGAGTAATTGTCATATATGCCTAAAAGCTGAACAGGTAGTAAGACGCGATGATAAAAACTATATATAATAATAGGCCTAGCAATCAAAAGTGACAGCTTCAAAACACATTACTTGGCGTAAGATATAGTGGCTTTTCTCGCTATCAGTTAAGACCCTTAAATTAAGACTGGACTGTACATAGGTTCAGGGTTATAATGGTAACCTACACAAGACAATCTGGGGTCAGCTGACCAACCCACAACAATCTCCTTACGAGCAAGGCCGAGAAGATCAGAGTATTATTATTATTATTATTATTATTATTATTATTATTATTATTATTAGCAACGCGTCTTACTACCCGTTCGGGTTATACGCACTTACGCTAATGTGTAATGATAGGGTGATTGTGAGATGAAATGGAGGACCTACAGTTTAACGTGGGATCCGAACCACGGTGGAGGCCTGGCATTCCTCACATACACAAGTTGTGATTAATACACGTCTTGTCAGAGGTGAAGGAAGG
>CABFWB010001338.1:72210-84773 GCA_902151455.1 Timema bartmani | reverse complement strand
AAAAAAAAATGACACTAGTTATGGATTTTAAAGGCAACAAAACTAACACATTAAAAAAAAGTATTGGTGTATGAATGAATGCAAAGAGGTCTAGTAAAGTTTTCAACTGTCAGATAAAAGTTCTTCCCATATCAATCCAACTAAAGAAACTTTCGCAAATGCAAAATATCTACCATTTTATGGCGAACTCACTATAGATAAAATGTCCATATATTTCTGTGTTTGTGTATGTGTACAGAATACTACTATTAATCCGGTCTATGCACATATTTACTATATGAGAGAGTTTTTTATTAGAGAAAATGTACCCGCGATTGCACAACGGAAAAGTAAGGATAATCATTTGGGGGAAAAAAACACCTCAAAAGACTCGACCGAGATTCGATCCCCGACCTCCCCATCACCAGAAGTCTGTTTATTGCGAGAGTGAAACCTTAGACCGTGCAACCACCAAACCAACATGGGTGAGCCAATAGTCAAGAAGCTTGTATATTTAACAAACTATCATATTCTATTAGTGGTAATTATAGAGAGACAATAAGTTATTTACCCGCATCCGGGGCGATCGGAGTTGTAATCGCAGTCGGGTCTACTGAAAGTGGTTTTCCTAAATGGTTTCCCACTCTCTTTCCATGCAAATGCGGGTAAATTACTCTAAAATACTTCCTTCCTCCTCCCTACCCCATCAGAGTTATTATCATTTGCGTATAACCTGAACAGGTCACGTGGTGATGAAAAAGGAAGTTATTTAAATCGGAAATGGTAATTTTTCTCTAACACGTGTACAGTCTTGTAACTTTTGTTATATTAAGGTGTATACTTGCAATACAATCTTTTCTCCTTCTGGAATAATTTACTAATTCCGATCTGGTGCAATAGGCAGACGATGGATTCCCTTATAGGGTTTTCTCATCCGCGCTTTTTATTCTAATGCTAGCTCATTTCCTCTAATCCACTCTACTCATCGTTAATATCCCTTGTTTTGGTTGAGCGCACTAAATACCCTAAAGCACATTTGTTGTGTGCACAATTCCACACGGTAACACCACCTCAATGTAGGCTATATATCGTAGAAGAATATAGTGGCGTACCCAGATATTTACTCTTGGTGTGGGGTTGAGGGGGGTAATGTACCGATGCTATTTATTTATTCCCAATCGGTAATTTTAGTCGGACTTTTAATGTGTCCATAATGGTAGACCTGTACCTTTTGAATAGCAAGTTCTATAATTAAGTCTATTCAATCGACACATCTTCAGTATTGTTTATTTCACATGTTTTAAGCTTTTGTTTGAATTATTTTGCTTTCTTGGGAGGAGTAAAAGGGGGGGAGTGCCTCACTTTCTCCCCCATCCCCATTGATGCACCTCTGGAAGAATTCACAATATTATTTGGAGTAAACTCCTCTATTAACTTCGGTTATTTATCTAGAATTAGCTGAATAATTACGAAACAGTGAATTTAGCATGTTTAGATACAGGTAACGTTTTGAAAAATAAAATTAATAAAACCTTTTCATACTGTCTCCTAATTTTTTAATACAAAAAAACACGTATTAACTCTCCTTTTTTATCATAGTTTAAATATTATGTTTATAAGCTAAATTTTGTATTTAAGATAACTATGTTTTAATATTCTTTAAACACACGTAAGTAGATTTTATAGATAGTGTATTGTGGTTCTAATATGTTATTCAACTTTATTTTCCAAGACCAACTTAATTTACAACAAACTGCTAGCTCATTTGAATGAAAACACATTATGTAAAACTTATGTTTTAATATTATTGTATCTACTCAATTCAAATTAGTTGAATGAAATAAAATAGATTACAAACTTTAAACATTCAATAAGCTTTGAAATTCATCCATGTCTTTCTTATCAAATGAATAAATAGTATTTATTAATGTTTTATCCGAAACTAAGTTTGCTAAAATGATAAAGTATTATTATTATTATTATTATTATTACCAACTATAATCTGGATAAAATTCACAAATATAACCTAAAACTAATAAAAGAAACAAATAATAATATAAATACATAAGATATGTAGTCAATCACTTACAGATTGGCGGGCATTGTTTAAAGCTGACTACTTGTGGTTCTGCTGTGACAGAAGAAATTGTCACTAGTCCAACAAGCGCCGAGAGTAGGATTAATAGCGCCATTTCTTCCTAAAGAAGCTAAAATTGCTACAAGAGAGACTACAAGAAGCGACTACACTACGGAGGAACTTCAACAAGAATGAGAAATGTCGTGACAGAAGTCGATTGTTGACGTCACTACAGTTACGCCTGCTATAGGAACTACTCGGAGAAGGCAATCGTCTCTTTGGTCAACCAATCATCTCTACAAATAAAGGAGATAGCTGATAACAGAAAGTTTGTTACAATTTTAACTAATATTACAAGTGTTCTTTCACTAACAATTTCGCTTCTTCTGCTTTTAATAAACATAAAACTATTCAAAAAGACATATTTTAAAATCAAATATTCTACGGGATATTTTATTAATGTTCCTTTTATAATGACAAGCTTTTACTATCAGAATGTTTAGTCCATTTCATAGGAAAGGACTTTTATAAAACATAAACATTTTTTATCGGACAGAATTTAAATTATTTTATTACTATAGGCCTATTATGAATTATTTTATAAGTATTGATAGTTTCAATCAAGAGTGAGTGACAGCTATAATAGATCACATGACTTAACGTCTGATTTCTTGCAAGTAGATCTAATAACTTTTTCTAGCTGTCAAATCATTCCTATGAAAATGGGACTGTTGTATAAGTTGTCCAGAAGATCTAAACAATACATGTAAAGAAGTCAATATTGACCAAATATATTTATTTACTTTAACTTACAACTATAATATCTATCATAATCTTCAAACGTGATAACTGCATAAATATGGGCTGGCGTATGAGCACATGAAAGTAGAATTTAAAACTTCCGAATGAAGTTATTTCTTTGACTATCCGACTAAAGTAAAAGGAAAGGGGTGGGGGGAGGGGGTCAAGAAATAACAGCGCAGTTCTCTATCTTTACATTATTGGTTTTGGAGGTGTTTAAAATACAAACTAATTGGTTATTTAGCACCTGGGACTAGGCCTACACTTATTATTTTAACATAGGTTATTTAAATCTTCATTCAAGGGGTAAGGCTAAGAGTTGTTTTAAAGAAATGTATCCCCATTAGCGTGGATACTGGATGGGAAAACCACAGCGAAAACTTCTGGTAAAACTTAATTTTTTCGCCACGTCTTTCTCCATGTCCGGAAAATATGCATTTTAATTGTGCTAATGGAACAGAGCTGTGGAAGGTATGATTTAAAAGAAATTGACCCGTATTTATATGGAGTTACAGTGCGAAACCTTTAGGCTAAAACCCCTCTCAGTACACCTGGCCTAGATTATAATCCAATCAGGTCAAGTCGAGCGGCTTTACTCGGTTCTTAGAGCCTTAGTCCCCGCGCATGTGCGAGGGATGGCATTGTCCCTACAGTACAGCAGTTTCTCGCCGGCTCCTGAAAATAGGTTGGGGACACACACAGGATGCGACCACTTGGCGAGACTTTGATGACTAACAGCCGGCGTGGACGGAGGTAAAGTAAGAACGTGATGGGAAGAACGGTATCTGAATGTTACAGTGGCGTGCAAGTGAACAAAAATATAGTGTTGCGCAGAGGACCCTTTGGTGTCTAGACCCAATCACCAACACAAGGGAAGCTTTGGGGGCAAAGGGGATTTAATGACCCTCCCAGTTTTTTAACATTCATTTCCAGTCACCAGGAGAAATAGGATTAGTAATGAAGTTGTCCGAGTAAGAGTTAGGGTCAGGAAGTGCATGAGATAGTAGAGGAAGCAAGGCTTAGATGGTATGGCTATGTAATGAGGATGTTGAAGTACATGAGATAGTAGAGGAAGCAAGGCTGAGATGGTATGGTTAAGTAATGAGGCTGTTGGAGTGCATGAGATAGTAGAGGAAGCAAGGCTTAGATGGTATGGCTATGTAATGAGGATTGTTGAAGTACATGAGATAGTAGAGGAAGCAAGGCTGAGATGGTATGGTTAAGTAATGAGGCTGTTGGAGTACATGAGATAGTAAAGGAAGCAAGGCTGAGATGGTATGGCTATGTAATGAGGATGTTGAAGTACATGAGATAGTAGAGGAAGCAAGGCTGAGATGGTATGGTTAAGTAATGAGGCTGTTGGAGTACATGAGATTGTAGAGGAAGTAAGGCTGAGATGATATGGTCATGTAATGAGGATGTCGGAGTATAGTATCTTGAAGTATATAATTATCAAAGTTTCCAAGGGAAGACTATGAATTCTAAAATAATAGCTTCTAGGAGTCAACAAAATTTTAAAAAATATTCCGGTAGAAGATCATTTCAAATTTTCTTCAAGGGGCTTAAACTTTTCAAACATTTGCTGAAAAAGGGTTCTCAAACCCCATTTTGGCTCGAGGAACCAAGCCCCTAAAAAGCCCCCTTTTTAATAAGTGCCCCCCACCCTACACAAATAATGTCCCGCCACCACTGGTACATATTATGTATTAATGTTGTTTTCTTGTGACAGTACAATCCTGTGTGTTCCTGAACTATACTGCTTGTTCAAGGCAGACCATGATATTTTATAACCGCCAGGCGCCTGCCTTTAGTGGGCTCTGACACAATTATTGAAACACAGGCCTGTCCCCACGGGTAGCTGGTTAGAGCGGTCGACCACAGGTTTCATTAAGTACCCCTTCTCGCTATCTAATATAAAAACAACATAAAATAAGGTAGGTATTATCTGACAACCGCTTGCTGAATGTACAAGTCTTTGATGCGCTCCTCACATCTTTCCTTGCCTTCATTATCACACGTAAACATCATAATGATGGTCATCAGAATGTTTGAGGTGACAAATGTGGGGCTAGTAGGTTAAGTATCTAATTAAGATGTGAAAACAGGAATAAACTAGTAAATATGTATATTGCATATTTTTAAAGTAGGCCTATTAAAAACCAATATCTTGGCCTAATAATATCACAAAAATGATGTTAACCTTTATCATAGATAATTGAACCATGAACATTATTTGATTATAACATATTTTGATAAAACATGCTGTTTTCAAAATAAAACAAAAAAAGTTTTCCGATGACTTTTGTCCCCCCACTAAGGGGTGATATCAGTTGTGCTTGGATAGATTTTAAACAAGGTCATAGTAGAAATAGTCCTTGTAAAATTTCATGCAGGTATCCAAATATGAAATATCAAACAACTATCAGAACACGCTATAGTAAGAATCAAACCTGGGACATTAAGATCAGTAGATATATATATATGAGTTATCAACTAAGCTAAGGCATCAGAGAATGTCCAAAATATAGTAAATAAAATATGATAATATAATGAATGTGGCATGGGTTTTATTCTTTTGATTTTAATATTTAATGTGCACTTTCTAAATGCACGAGTTATAGTGCCAGCATTTTGGTTTCAAAGACTGCTTTTGTATGTAGTTTTGTTTACAACTGATGTTTTAACGGATAAAAACCAAACGGGGGTGTTAACAAAACTATTGCAACAATTTGTAGGGCCTACTCTTGATTCTGACAGGCAGGTTTGGGTTTAGTCATGAATAGGTATGGTGTTGGTTGATTATTTTCAATTTTTCTGATCACTGCCCCAGTGTAAAACTATGACAGCTCACAAAAATATAAAATAATAAGAAAGCAATTTTAAAATAAATTTAAAATTTACAAATAAGAGACAAGTATGAGTGAAAGAGTGTGGGATGACATTTAACACTGAAGAGTGAAGTGAAAGTGATGACAAAGAAGAATATAAGGCCTAGAAAAAATAAATAAAAATACTGTAGGGAGAAGATGTAATAGTAGTAAAGAGTGTATAGTATCTTGATAGCATGCGTGAGAGAAGGGGGTAGAGGTAGCAGAAAATATCAATGAGAAGAGGGCAGCAGGGGGAGTTGTTCTCTAGTGCCTAAGAGACCTGCTTCAGTAAAGAGAAGTATCCCTGAAGTGTAATCAAGTGCTGTATAGGGTGTTCTTCATACGCTTAGCTATGTATGCAGCAGAAACCTGGACACTGAATGCAAGAAAGGTTGAGGCCATGAGAGTAAAGTTTTTAAGGAGCATGCTAGCTGTCACCAGGAGAAATAGGTTTAGAAATAAAGATGTTCCTTGCAATAGTTGGGGTACGGGAGGTAAATGAGATAGTAGAGGAAGCAAGGCGGAGATGGTATGGACATGAAATGATAATGGAAAAGGAAGGAATCATAAGGAGAATGATTGAGTTGATGACAGCAAGTGTGTGGGTGAGAGAAGAAGGATGTAAGCAAATAAAGGAGGAAGAATGGTGGAAAGACAAAATAAGATGGAGGCATTTTAATAAACTGACCTGGCCACAGTCTGGAAACAGTTCATGATGATGATGATGATTAGAAAAGTTGAATGTTTTTGTAAGCAGTTTTTTTTTATAAAATACCGTAAGCTATATAATGCAGTTGGTTTTGTTTTTAATAAATATGAGTAATTTCAAAATATATATATTTATTGCTTTAAGGAAAATCTATTTTGCTTTTTGAAGTATGTTATGTTCGGAAGAAGGTACAAGGTAGGTGGATAGAAACATATAAAAGGGACGAACACAATATGACTTTTACAATGAAAAGAACATGGTTCACACTTTACATTGCTGCCACTGGTCAAAGAGGTAATGGTTGCACCTTGAAGAAAATTAATTGTACATCCCAATCCCCTGTCCTAGGTTTCATTCTATCAGAACTCATCAGGAGGGATTGTGAAACGCGCAATGCAACTTACTAAAAGAGTAAATCAAAAAACCAAAAAGGGAGAAAAGAAAAATGGGCAAAGAATGATAGGACACACAGATAGGAACATGTAAGAGGGGATGAATAACATTAAATATGTTTTTGTTCCTTTTTATTGGCTTCTATGCACCTTTCTCGTGCCTTCTTCTAAATATAAATGTATTTAGATCTTGATGTGTCACAATTAATAATCTTAAAAATGCTAGATGCTATAAGTAAGATATATTTTTACACAATATTGTGCAGTTCACAACTAGAAAGAGTAAAATTTGGAATATTTTTATGTCACTAACTCGAATTCTTAATTTTTGAGTTATAGTAGTTTCATACTGGGGCAGTAATTTATGTACCTACACTCAAATTTTCATATGAAGGTTCTTATCTGAATGCTAGAAAAGCTACTCAATCTACTTTCACGTCTTCATACATCAGGTCATGTGATCTGCAGCTGTCACTTTTTGATAGGTAGATATTATCAATACATATACAAGAACACTAATAAAATAGTAAAATGTTACTGATGTTGATTGTAAACACGTTTGGATTTTATGAAAGGTCCTTCTCACAAGAATCCTACTATAGTTAGATGTTATCAATTTTGGCAACAAAAAAAAAGTTAAACAAACTTGCACAGGTAAAGCAAACAACCTGCAAGCCCTGGAATCGAACCCATGCAAGTGATATTTCGAAATCAATGCTGATAAAAACTATTTGCTTTGTTGATTTCAGCATCTCAACTGTCAAAGAGGGAAAATGAAATACTTATCTTTGTTTCATTCTTGACCTAACCTTTGACATACAAGTCATACACAATCTTATAAAATTGCTGTAATAGACATCGAGGATGAATCTGCCGACACCATTTAATTTGTTTGTAAAAAAAAAAGTTTAATTTCAGCATATAAAGACTTGAATTATTTATTTTAAAAATAATCACAAATTATTAGAAGTAATTTGTTAGTTTAGTGATTTTCATATCTTTCCATACATTTGAGTGCGTTTCTTGATACATTTATTAATTTATTTTTTGTGTAAGGGGGTAGTTTCACCACACGTTCAAAGTTTGTTGGGCTATTACCCCTTTATAATACAATAGTAGTAAATTGTCCCCACTCAGAATCAGTATTGCCCTTAAAGCCAATACCATATACTCACTACATTATTATGTCGGATGGTCAAATGGAAAAAGGGGGTGGGAAATTTAATAATAGTCCTTTCAAGCAGATATAGCATTAGCAAAAACCCATGAGCCATTCTTGATTACCGTTTTTGCAAATCTTGAAATATAAAATGACCAACAAACCCCCAGTAAGGATACGTTTAAAAAATATATATATATATAAAATAAAACATAAAGCTACAGGGGGTATCGCAGGTTTGGGGTTGGAAGCTCATAAGTTTGGGATGTGCTTGCCCTCATTGCGACTGCGCTTACCTGAGCGGGACCAGAGACTTCCTTCCGCCCCTGCCTGCGGGATGTTCCTAATCCAAAAATCCTTGCAAAGTGCCTCCTCGTCGCAGAGAGGATTTTACCCTAAGGGTGGCTAAATCTTTGTTGAGGTCATCTGTGTGGGGGTGAATGGGGGGAGCCATCCCCTCCTACACACCACACACTAAGAGGTTGGTAGCCAGTACCTTCTCTAAAAACTGGTCAGGTTACCTCCACGAGGTCTTTGCTGGGCAGCTCAGGTTAAAGATCTTTTATGGTAATTCCAGAGGCTAGGTGCCTGACCTACTCCGAGGGGTTAATGCCACTACGTGAGCTTACAGCACTCACGGAGGCAGGGAGGGCGGCTCGATGGTTACAGGGATGGCACGGGGTCATCTGTCCTAAATTGTTTGCTGCACGCGTTTTACATGCATTGCTACTTTCTAAGAACACAGCCATGATAGGTTGGAGGAACCTTGAAAGGGGTATCTGTTCCAAAGATAAGTGAGACAACAGGTGAGTTTCCACTTTGAAAAGTCCTCAACTTATTTAAGGTGTCAGACTATGCTGTGGGAATGTCATAGAATATTCTAGGTCTTTTTCCTTTTAGTCCTGCCTCTTTATATCAAGAGATTTATTTTGGAGGGTGTTTTACTCCTGATGGCTCAAGTGGAAGTCCCCCACAGGAAATAGCAATAGAAGTTGTTGGTGCTATGGATTTTATAAAACTCCAATAAACTATTAGCCTAGGTATGGAAGAGGATGACACATTTTATTATCAAAAGTATTTTCAGGGAAGGTTGGTCAGACCAACACACCCCATTCTCAGCATGGCCTTGCTTTGTATAGGCTATTTATTATATTTTGTTTAGTAACCAGCCTTCTTGGTACCAAGTTGCACTCTGGTGAGAGATAGTGTTTTATTTGAGCCAATATACCATTTGCTGTCAAGATTATTATTTGTACTAGAGCACTCGGCTAAATCATTGTCCCTATTTTTCCAAATGAAACAAACAAGCATTGCATAACAGGAATGGTTAAACTACAAGTGAATTAGTCACATGAATTGCTAGTCGTTCAAACAATTTTTTTATTCTCTTTAGCATCGCGTCTTACTACCCATTCGGGTTGTACGCTGAATGAAATTAATTTTAGCAATTTGGGAATATGGAAAGAGTACACATATAGAGTTTGAAAGACTTCTCTATTGTACTTAATATATAATTCCAAAGGCATTCGGTTGTATTCATAAAGTAAAAGTTAAGACTTAGATATTATATTAATAATTAAAGATTAATGAGATGTATGAGTTCAAATTGGTTGACAATTAAAGATATTGTGATAATTGAATTATGTTAAACTTTTTGAAAAGTTAAGTTACTTGGTATACATATTAATTACAACATGTACTATAATATGAGTCAAATGGGGTAAGCTAATAACATAGTGTACACATTATTAATTGACAATCATTTATAAGTGAAACTATAATCAATTATAATATATATAGTTATATAGTTTCTTATAAATGATTGTCAATTAATAATGTGTATGTTATGTTATTAGCTTACCCCATTTGACTCATATTATAGTACATGTTGTAATTAATATGTATACCAAGTAACTTAACTTTTCAAAAAGTTTAACATAATTCAATTATCACAATAGCTTTAACTGTCAACCAATTTGAACCCATACATCTCATTAATCTTTAATTATTAATATAATATCTAAGTCTTAACTTTTATTATATTCTACACGCCTTACGGAAGATCTTTTTAGAATGTTTTCTAAGATGTTGTATTCATAAAATTTGATGGGTTGACTGTATACTATTAATTTAATACTTACTATTCACTTAAATTGCATATATAAAATAAAGGGTTCATCAGTATTCTCTAGTGGTATTTTATAAAATGATGAATTTTAAATGACGATTGTTTTCTAACCAATATAACCCTAAGGTGGAATTCATTAAACACTTTTTAACTAATACTTCACAAAAAACAAAGGATTATCCCAAATAATTTTTAATGCAAATGTACTTCCACTAGAACTACAGCCTTAGAAATAAAACTAGTCTTGTGTTCTAATTAGACTACTTCTGTACACACTTTGTAATCACACAGTGAATATCTTAAAACACCATACTTTTGAATTCATTAGTCATTAAAGGTGTTTATGGATGCTTATACATGTATTGGAAAAAATAAATACTCACAAAAATATGTACAAAAAATGTTTTACTTCATTAAAAAAAATTGTTCTCAATACAACCTTCACATGAAAAGATAACAAATAAGTATAATACCGCACTTTATAACTAAAGATTCACTTCAAATCCAAGAATGCAGGTTCACATAAATGTCAACAATATAAAATTAATGTCTATGTACAATGATTATTAACATTTTTGTTGATATAAAAATGTGTAAAATGCTATACATTAAAGGGTACAATTTATTTTGATTCCTTGGTTTGGTAAATAAATATAACACAATAGCTAAATCCTAATAAATACTGGTATAAGTAAAAACTAATATTAACAATGTTAAAATCAGTGGCAAATGATGAAATGTTTTCAAAGTGTTAACAACTGTCTTAGTCAAAACAAAAATGCAACAATGATGCTTAAAAAATATTTAAAAACACAAAAAATTAGAGAAATATGCAAAATAAGCTAATGCTTTGTGACATTAAAAGATGGATCACTTAGGGAGAGCAAAAAAAGTTGGTTTAGGAATCCAACATAAGATGGTGACATTCTCTTCCTTTCTCTTATTTCATAACAATGGACAGAGGCTGTAGGCGGGGTCATTTGCGGGGCCCTCTAATAAATGAATCTAACCCAAAACTGCGCTAGCTAGTCTAAATTCGGAATATTTATTTGGCTATAAGAATAGGGTAAAAAAAGTAGCCATGTAACCTCAGAGCTACATAATGTTAATAAGTGATGTGGGGAAAAATTTATATTTGAGGATTTTTACAACATTATTTTGGATAAAATTGAAACAAATATTTTTTTGATTTACAACAAAATTAGTTTTCCTTTTATATTACTTAATAAAATGCCATGAAAAAGAATGCTATAATACTTAGATGATTTTACATAAACTTCATTAAGTTCTTACTCAATGACGGCGTGGGGCGATCGCCTAGTTCGCCTTATGGTAGAGCCGCCTCTGACAATGGATATATAACTTAAAAAGGATGCCAACACAAATGAATGTAACATTTTGGTAGTAGTTGGCTTTCACTAAACTAGTAGACACAACACAAACTGTCTGTTGTTGTAGTCTGTCTGAATATTAGGGGTGTGGGAAACTTCTGACTTCACTTCAAATATTTGTTAACTTAAGCTTCAAATTTAAAGTTAAAAGTACAATTTTTATTATTTTTGCTGCACAAATTAATGTTCACATGACAAAAATCTTAAATAATTATATTTCACGTTGTGGCAATATAGTAACTTAATTTATCAGCTTCAGATGAAATATGTTATTCACGTTTGTAATTGATCATTTTGTAAATAATATTTATAACCTAAAGTTAGCAGTATAGTAATGCAAGATAATTTCTCTTCCCCAACATTAAACAATTTTACAAATATTTTAAGCTCGATTCATCTTTGGGAATATATTTTCAGATTAACCTTTAAATTGGAAAAAATAAATTTGCTTACTCCTACTGAATATTATCAAGGTAATCACTCTATATTATATTTATAGAAACATAATAAGTTTCTAATGAGATATTATGGCCATCAGGATTTGGTAGCCCACTGATGAGAACAAGGGATATATCAAGAATTTGCGAATGATGGTTGAAACTAAAAAGCTGTTGGGTGGTAGGTTAGAGGGGTTCTATTTTCATTTTTCAATAACTCAACACTTAAAAGGTGCTACTTATTAAGACCAATATAAATTTACAATTTTAATATATTGCTTTTAATAAAATTAAAGAAGAAATAAAAATAACACTTATAAGAGTAAATTTGATGAAGAAAGCCCACCTAGGGAAAGAGGAAAAATGTGGGAAGAATTCAATGCACAAAGGTGACATCTTCTTCCTTTCTTCTGTCTTCTATAGTAGAAGTAGTCTCACACACATTTAAAGACAAGTATCAACATAAGCATTGAGGAAGAGAATGATTGGTCATAAATCAACATGCACAAAAATAAAGATAAATCTGTTGCACCATATGCTGAAACTGGTATTTTGGACATTAATCAGTTACAGGACCAAATTTAAAGGGGAGGGAAGTATTACTTTTTTTTTTTTTTGCA
>CABFWB010001338.1:44211-64990 GCA_902151455.1 Timema bartmani | reverse complement strand
GGGGGGGGGGGGGGGAGGAGGGAAGTATAGAATCAAAATATTCAGTAAGAAATTAAATGTTCCCAGTGAAACTCTTGATATAATATGGCTCTCACTCTAACCTACATTACCTGTATCATAAGATGCTGTGTCCTCATCTCCGATGAAAGGTGTGCCACACTCCGTGCCAGGGTCACAACATGAGATTCAAGCCTCTGGAACCTTTTGTTGATACCCTGTTACGAACCAGAACGTTGATCAGGACTAATTTTATTTGTGGACAGAGCATGTGCATGAAATTACACCAACGCAATATTATAAAATTACTATAGATATCAACTTCAACTTGAGTGTATAGCCAGGTAGTAAGACATGATACTAAAAAAAGAAACTTTTACCCAAAGATCTCCTAACATCACGTTGTTTTCATGCAAATATTCTTCTTAAAGTTGATTTTGATATTCATTTCCTGGCACCACCATGACCCCCAACATTTGTTTTTATAGCTTGTAGTTCACCTGATCATGAAAATTGTACGCAGTGTAGTTTTCAAGTTTTTTTTAGATTTCATTTAGTTGTGGCAGTATATTCATCAGCTATTTCTGATTTTATAATATCCCACATATTTTCGACAAACTTCGACTCAAACTGTAAAACTAAATGAATGAATTTTGTCTAATATTTAACAATACAGTTGATAGTGAATTGAGTTTCGACTTGGAAAAACCATATTTCTGATTTTTCAAACCAAAAAGGAGGAATTTTTATGCTTTTTCTGTTCACAAAATTAATAGACGGATTTTAATTCTTTACCTGATTTTCCATGTTGTTATGTTCTGCTAGCGATTGCTGGTTTTCATGATCAATAATATTTATCTGTCCATTAGACTCACTCACAGAAAAAAACACAAAAATCATGTCGGGTTCGCCAATATTTAGATGTTCATTATTTATATTCAATTCAATTTAATTCAGTATTTATTTAAATGTTTTAACTTTTTAATCAAAATTGTTAACAATGCATACATTTTATAGTTTGATTTCGTTTCTGACCATATAATAATCAGACAGTTCTGCAAACTTGGCTTCTACAAAACTTCCCTTAAAAGTATAAACAATCGTTCAAAATTTTAACAAAGCTGATGCAAAACAGAGATGCGACAGATGGAAACAAAGTTATAAAAGTTCATGACATCACTTCAAAATCTGCAATAATTTCTTTATCAGGCTTACTCTAATAAAAATATATTTATTATTTATAGAACTTGATGGTTTGTTGTATAGCCCCTAAAACTCTTCATGATATGTTTGGAAAATATCTATATAAATTAATGTTATTCATTGTTCAAGCCTAAGCCGATAATTTTATTGGATTGAAGCTTATGACAAGTATTCTTATTTTCTCTTTTCTATATCCTGATAAACCATTAAGCTAAATTTCTAGAATTATTATTAATTACTAACTAGACTACATCCTATTGGTAAGTATATTTGAAAAATGTTATAAATCTTGATTAAAATAAAAACTTGTTTTGTCAGAGATTTATTTCCACTGTGCCTATGGATTTTCAAGTACTTTGAATTTTTTACATTTTTTGTGTGGTAATGATTAAAATACATATGGTCTTTATTATATAACAGTAAAAATATTAAATTATATCCCCGGGACGGAACAATTCCTATATAGCTCAGTGGTTAGAGCAGTTGCATACTAAGTCAAAAGTCCCAGGTTCGATTCCTGTGGCCAGGTGTCATTTTTTAATTTAAAGAATATTTCAAAATTTGCCTAACCTTAATGTCCTTCACTTTCTTGCGCTCATCCTGACGCCTCTTGTCCCTGATTGGTCGGCTGCTGACAGAGCTGGGGAGTGAAGACATGCTGCCATATAGGCGTCGCTTATTGATCCGGGGGTCAGAAGGCTGGTAGCGTCCACCGTACTTCTTCACACCTAGCAGCTTGAGCACCTGAAGGAAATACATTATTATTTACAGGACGAATGAAATAAAATAGAGCGGATAAGACTCAATTAGGATTGCAGTCCTAGGTTTTCCCGAACAAATCTAAGAAATCTTTCAGGCTTGACTAGAGAAAAATAATTAAAGCTGGGGATAGAACCTTTGACAGCTGAACGATATCCAAAATTTGAGAAAATATCAAGTTTGAGGTCTGGATTTTTTTAAAAAATATTTTGAATTTGAGCTCAAATATTGTTTATTGATGGTTTAGATCATTATAATTATAGGAAAAACTTAACAAACAGCCCTCAGACTCTTATTTTAACCCTTAACTGAACGTGTGAATGTTAAAATGAATACATTATTATTAGAGATGGGTTGAATCCTATATTTCTTGAATTCGAATCTTCAAATTTTTTTTTAAATCTCGAATCCTTAAATCTTTAAAAATTTACAATTTTAGTATAGTTAAAATATTTAAAATTTAATTTTGAGAAAGTTGTCACTGACAAAAGCTATTTTGTTCTTCTGTTAAGTCATAAATTAATGTCGTAGATCAGTTAAATTAATAGAGTTTGTCTTTTTTTTTTTTATTACTTTCCCAACTACACAAGCTTATTATAATTAATGTTAGCAATTAAAATTGTGATATCAAGTCAAGGCCTTCATAATTGTATTCGAGCTATCTTTTTGAGATCTTTACAAATCTGTCGAATACCAGAGGATTTGAGGAATCGAGAATTCAAGCGTCTCATATCTAGTTATAATGAACAAATGTCAACATTTAGTTATTATATTTGTTTTCTGTAGCATCTTAAGAATTATTGTTTAAGGTTGTTGTACAAAGAAACTGGTGGTTCTGTGTGCACTGTTGAGGTATTTGCTAATACCACAGACGTTGTGCAACAACTACGACTGGACACTAAAGACATAATGTCTGGCTAATTATTCTAGTATGAGTACAATCTACTATAAGTATATGACAACAATTCCAAGCTACAAGTCTACACTTTGAATTTGAGGTTTGATTATAATCTCAATCTAGAGTTAAAAATTATAGTTAGCTTAGCTATTATAATTATTGTATATGGCTACCATTTATATTGCTTTGCGGTATAACAATTCTAGTCAAGGAAAAGTTAGATGATTCTTACCCAACTATGATGATGATGATGATAACAACATTTGAGTATCAATGGGGAAACTTGCAGGACTCTTATATACTCTTTTCAACAACTCAAACTCTTCCATATCATGCCAATACTACCTAGGTATATTAAATTAGGCTATTTTTAGCTTCTATATATGGTTTAACTGGTAATGTTTGCTAAATTTTGCTTGTAGAAACAGTTAGAGAGGTAAAGAGGTATTCAAAAGGTCCGTTTACCTTTACTAGAGAGCTATTTAATATAAATGCCTTGATCTTATCTTCTTTTTATAATAAAAACAGTGATGCTCTTTGGAAGCGATGTGCGAAGCTTTGAAATGTTGAAGTCGAAGATTAAATATTCTTCACTTTGACTTAAGATACCCACAATAGTCTTCACATCTTCAAAATACCTCACTAAAGATGACATGTTTTAACACATAAATTACTTGCTTGGTGGTCGCATGTTTTAACGTGCTACTCTCGCAGTTGACTCGACTGCCAATGACGGGAAGATTAAGGTTCAAATCTAGGTCGGGTGTACTGGGGGTGGTTTTTCCAAAATGGTATTCCACTCTCCCTTCATGAAAATATGGGTACACCTCCTCTAAATATAACCTTCACTATCTCTAAGCCCATTGGCATAGTTAGGGGGAAAATGAGACATACAAAGTGGTTTGTTTCTTTCTATAGACTTTTCTACTTAACTATATGTGTTTAGTAAATCATTTAAAAATGAAAATTGGTGTTATATGACAGCAAAAACCTTATCTTTGAATTTGACTTCGCTTTGGATGTTTCATGATTCACTTCACATTTAAAAAGCTACCTTCTAAAGCCCCTATTGTTGTGTCAGCTTCTTTTCTCAAAGATACAGAAGTCAGTTGGAAAAATGGGGGGGAAAAAAAAAGTCTATGAGACAATTGTAGCAATAATTCTAATTGTAAATAAAGTTTAAAGATATGTTGAGCGTTCCAAGACCAAGCGTGCCTAGCACCAAATAAATTTAACTCAACCAACCTCCGAGTACATGC
This sequence comes from Timema bartmani, assembly GCA_902151455.1. Classification (NCBI taxonomy): domain Eukaryota; kingdom Metazoa; phylum Arthropoda; class Insecta; order Phasmatodea; family Timematidae; genus Timema; species Timema bartmani. The sequence continues at coordinate 60,874 of CABFWB010001338.1, read as the reverse complement.
TTTCCAGGCCTTCCAACTGTTTCCTAATAGCGTGGGCATCTGTGGCATCTATAGTAGTGCTAAGGTCATCATCACTGGAGTTGTTCTCTGTGTTATTATCCAGCATTGAATCTAGACCAGTGGTTGTGGAGGTCAAGTCTGCAGTGTCTAGACCAAACACTGACGCACCTGTCGAGCATACAGGTGCCAACATAACAACTAGAAACAAGCTAAGCCAATTATCTCTAAAACATACATGTATTTATTATGATGGCGTGCAGCTACTGTTATATACCAAACTAGTTGCCCTGAATCAAATATAGAAAATGAACTTTAATATAATTTTTATTATAAAATAACAAAAGATTTAATTTCTTAAATATATGGAAATGGGTTAGGCCTATAGAATTATTATTATTAGTATTTGGCATAAAACATTATTTTTCTAAAGTTATTTATGATAAAAATTTGATCAAATTATATTTGAATAGAGTTAAAATACCATGGTTCTTTTGAAAAAGTGATAAACATTGTGAAAATTCTGTTTTTCTGATGAACCAATTCATGTAGGTGATGTAGGAAAGAGTTATAATAACAATTAGAAGAAAAACCTATTATGGCTTTCACAAGCAACTAAACCATTTTCACTTTAAACTGCTGCCACTGAAGCAAGATGGTTGATCTAGTTTTAGACCAAATTAAACTCTTTAGAAGGGAATGTACCTTTTATAGAATTGCTTTTTAAGGTTACAATGATCTGGAATGTTATGTACTCACTGAGGGGAATCTTTCCTCCCTTGCTTCGCTCCAGTAGTTGGTCAGACTTCTTGCTGCTCCTGTGCTGCTTGTCTGGAAGAAGCTGGTTCTTGCTGCTCACACGACTGCTCCAACCTCCCCTGCTGGAAGGAGTATTCATGCTGGAAATACCAGCATTGCGGTGCGTCTTGCTGATGGCTCCGTTCACAATGGGTTTCCTGGGGTCCCCCAGTTTAACACCCTCGCTGTAGTCCAACTTGCCCCCATATGGAAGACTGGCAATGCAAGGGGAAAACCATTTAAAATTGCAACATACGAAGCTAGCAGGTTACACAATTTGGGATAAGCAATCAATTCAAGCTTGACTCTGACTTGAGAGGCAAAGTATAGAAACTGTAAGTAGGATTAAAGAGCAAGGCCTTCACACTTACCCAAAAAACACAAACTTTTAAATTAATATACATAGTTCTATATAATACATTAAACAGAGCATTATGTTGTCAAGTTCTTAGTTAATTTATGATTCTATATAATGACATAGATAGAGCACATTGTTGTCAAGTTTTAATTAGTTTATGGTTCTATATAATGCAAAATATATAGTGCTATGTTGTCAAATTTTTAATCAATATATGGTTCTATATAATGAAATAGATAGAGCACTATGTTGCCAGGTTTTTGATTAATATATGATGCTATATAATATATTATAGTGCTATGTTATCAAGTTCTTAATTAGTTTATGGTTGTATATAATACATCATAATACAAATATTGACCTAAAAGTTATAATAAGTGTGTAGGCTGTACATTACAACACTTATCATTTATAATATTATGATGATGAACATTACTTTAATGTATAATGTTGTTACCTAGCTCCCAGTTTGTATCTGATTGAGTTTCTGGGAGACATTGTGGGGCTCGATTCTCCTCCTGGAGACAGCGGAGGTAGTGGTGGGGTCAGTGATGAGATACTCTCACTGAGAGTGCTGTTTGCCCCCGCAGGGATCGGAGGGGGGTGACCCAGTCCGTGCATCTTTGGGTCAAGAATCTGCCGCAGCTCAGACTCAACAATGTCTACCCACTCTGCATCATTACCTGCGATGGGGATACAGAAATGGCAGTGTTCAAGAGGTGGAGGATATATATCTACTATGAGTTGGATAGAAAATGGAAATGGTGGTGTTCAAGGTGGGGAACATATATCTACTATGAGGTAGATAGAAGATGGAAATGGTGGTGTTCGAGGTGGGGAACATATATCTACTATGGGGTGGATAAAAAATGGAAATGGTGGTGTTCGAGGCGGAGGACATATATCTACTATGGGGTGGATAGAAAATGGAAATGGTGGTGTTCGAGGTGGAGGACATATATCTACTATGGGGTGGATAAAAAATGGAAATGGTGGTGTTCGAGGTGGGGAACATATATCTACTATGGGGTAGATAGAAAATGGAAATGGTGGTTGTTCGAGGTGGAGGACATATATCTACCATAAGTTGGATAGAAAATGGAAATGGTGGTGTTCGAGGTGGAGGACATATATCATCTATCATGAGAAGGATAGAATCTATTTTAACATCTTGTTTGTTAAAATAGGAATGAAGTGTGTGAAGAGCATGTTAGTTATTATGAGGATAAACAGGATTAGGAGTAAAGTTGTTTATGCAAGAGTGGGGGGCATACACACATATTAAAATACACTTTAACAATTAGTCTATATTTTCCATAGTGTATTGGTAAACTTAGAATTAAAGTCTATATTAACTATAGCCTTAATTTTCCCACAAACAATAAATTGTCAAGTATGGCTTTATTAAATACTTCTAAATAACCTGTTCTTCGCACAGTATTGTTTTATAATCTAAACGGATTAGAATATAAAGAAATATTATTATTATTAGCACCGCGTCATTACTACCCGTTCGGGTTGTACAGGAAAATCACCCCCTCCTCGCTTCACTCCATTAAGAGTTGAATTTTGAAAAATAAAAAATTGGCTATCGCCCTTTACCTAAAAAAGAGCCTCCTTGCCAAGTTTCATCCTTCCAGCTCAAGCGGTTTGGAAGATATGTAAAAACCATCCCCTTCTTACTTCACCCCCTTAAGTATTAGAATATTTTTTTTAAATGATAGCTCTCGCCCTTTACATAAAAATAACCCCTCCTTCCAAAGTTCATTTTTCCATCTCAAACGGTTGTTCAGGCTATAGATATATTTGATGATTGCTCTAATGGGGTAGGGATGAGGAAGGAAACATTTTAGAGATAATCTACTAGCACTTGCTTGGAGTGAGAGTGGGAAAGCCTTTTAGAAAAAACCACCCCAGTAGACCCATCTGGGATTTGAACCTCGAAAGGGGTACACAACTGGCGAAAGTATGGGAAACACTGCATTAGACACCATCATGTAATAAAATATCACTGACCTTGTGGTAAACCATACATGGCATCCCTCCTGCCTGGAGATTCTGAAGACTCTGTACTGGTGTCTAGCCTCTCCTCCCTCTGGCCTACCAACTGGTGACCACTACTGTAAACAGTGCTCCCACGACCAGAGTCCGCATTGGAGGATGATTGCCCCGTACTACGCTGAGTCGCCTTCTCATAGTCTGAGCTCTGTCCTGAAGACTGCTGCTGGGTGTAACCACTGCCTGGTGGAGGGTTATCTCCCTTTCCAGAGTGGTTACTCCCTCGTAGGCTCTTGGAGGGATTACTTGGTACGCCAGTTATGAAACCACCTTCATCGTCATCTTCATCATCCAAACGGCACTGGGATCCTCTCCGGCTTGATGCACCAAATACTTGACAATCTCTGTTACCGTTATAAGTAGGTTCATTCATTGTTCTTATATTGTTTGTACTATGGCTGAATCCCGCACCAGCATTCTCCCGGTCTTGTCTGCGAGGATCGTTCTCCCCAACTTGGTGTCTTCGTTCATTGTTAACATTCACAATGTTTTGTTCCTCTGTCCTGGGGGAGGATTCTTGTTGAGGATAGTGACTGTCTTTACTGTTGTACACACTGCCCTGATGATGACTCGAACCAGGACCCCCACTCGAGTGAGATTGCTGCTGCTGGGAGCTCTGCCTCATCACCATGTAGATACCATTTTGATCGAGCATACCTGGCTGGCTACCAAAGTTCTGCCCCTGCCGAAGGACTTTCCCCCCATGACGTTGGTAGTTGTATGTGGGTTCTGGCCCCTGATGGGGTAGTTCCCTGGTGAAATCACTCACACTTCTACTGTGCTGCTCCTGTTGAGCTGTCCTCGCCGTGGCATATATCCCTTTATCTAGCGGCCCCCCCTTTCCTCGACCACTCTTTCGGGTTGTGTCCTCTGTACACATCCCGTGTGAGTCTCCATAGTTTCTGGAAGGACCTATTACCTGGGGCCCTCCTCCAAGCATGTGCTGTCTCTGATTAAAATCTTGATCCTCGTCTCGTACCAGTTGTTTTCTAGGTGTTGTGGCCTTATCTGTGTTGTTGAGGGCTGCTCCCGAGTCTGTCTTGTCCCCCTCACTGACACACTCACCCCCAACATTGTCTTTTGGACCCTTCCCTCCCCCAAACCTACTAGAAATCATATCCTTGATGGTGTGAAGTGTCCTGGATGGGAAGGCCTTGTTCTTCTCAGAATCTTTGCCCTGAATAATAGTTGTATCCAAAGTGATTCGTTCTTCTTCGGCCTCTGTTTTTTCATCAGCCTTCCTCTCAGCTGACTGTTCCCGCCGGCCAGGTGTTTGTCCCTGTTGGTGTGGCAGTAGTGCTGGAGGTCTGCTGGTGATGGTTGGAGGAGGTTGGTAAGGTTGTGCGCTGGTTGAGGTCCAGGTTCGAGGAACAGCTCCTGTAGAGACCCCACTGTGGTGTCTGCAGAGAACAATCAACAATAAAAAAAAGGCACAGACAAAAAGAATCAATGCAAAATATAAGACTATTGAAACTCAAGCTTGGGTTAAAATATCAAAATATCTGTAGGTTTATCATTGTTAGTGTGTGATATATTGAAAACTTAAACTTCAACTCAAATATATTATATATGTGAACTTCGATTTTGCTTATGAACAGGTCCTACAACCCAAAGTTTGACAAACAAATTTAGTGTCTAAGATAAACAATTATTTTCAATTTCCATCATTTTGTGCCATTAGGTAGATTATATTACTACTCATATACACATAATATACAATTATACACATTGATAGTAAAGAATGAGATGTTCTACAGAAGGAGATTCCTGTACCAAGTCTTTGTACTTAACTACAGAGTCAAACGCCTAGGGGACAAAGGTCCTAGGGGCGCATTCAAGAATTGTTTTTTTAAGTGTTGAAGAAATATTTAAATTATACAGGCTTCTAATTATTTTTCAATAAGGAATTAACATTATCTAAAAGTAAGAATATATTTTTTAAAACAAAAATTATTAACAACATAATCCTATTTATGGTTTTATGATGTTCAAGGTTGTTTTTCCAGTGCATCACTTTGATATTTAATTAAAAACTTATGAAAATATTTAGAGAAAGGGCGGTAGGGGAGGGGGGTTGACACCTGGTATATGGTGGTCTGATATTGGTTCCCGTAGTCATATCGTGGAGCTGTAAGATGGTGGCCTGGTATTGGTAACTTATATTATTGCTGATAACATTCTTTTAGTGAACTAGTGTTTGTGTAGTGTTCAAATAAAAGGCTATTATTGCTGGTGATTTCAGTATCCATCATCTACCAGAGTTATAAGTAAGTACAGTAGTCTCGATAACTCAACATTCTGTGTAACTTGACACGCGCGTGCACACAGTTGTTGGTGCCAATCATCACAATCAAAGGTCATTCAACTGTATAACCTCTCAGTTTGTTTGTGTAACTCGAGTGGAACAGTCGTACTGTGGTGTTTTTACACGTGCTATACAGTACGTTTATTACTGTTAATGTACCGTACAATACTACAGTACAGTACAACTGTGCCTAGAATATTCGATACTGTACTGTGATTCATCCTTTTTTAGTAAACATGCATCTTATGCAAGTTCATTCGTAAAACTCAACATTTCAATAACTCGACACCATCTCAGTCCACATTAGGTCGAGTTTCCGAGACTTTATTGTACTATAAATGTATTATTATATTATTTTAAGTGGTGTGATAGTATATTTTATGTGTCTTAGAATTGGTAATTGTTTTATTTAAACTAGTTTTTTAAAACCCAGAAAAACATAGATTGAACAAGTACTGATTTTAATTACTACTAAAAATTTATCAGGGCTAAGAATAATTTATAAATAATTTAACTAAAGTACTGAAAATATCATTTCTTCAGCTTTTGGTTTTTGCTAACAAGTCAATCAAATGTTCAAAATTTATAAACCTTGTCCGCTCGATTTTCGCACAAGTAATCTACATTTAAAGATGTGAACATATTTAACTAGAGAGAGACCCTCCAATGGCCCTTTTCAACCTCTATCGTCCAGCCTAGCCCAGCCAGCATAGGTAGCATCAATAATTGCGTTGGTTTTAATTACAACTTAAATTTAAACGGCCCTCCTCTCCCCCATCTTAAAACATCTATGACATTAAATGCTGAACGCAGAATTTTTTTTTTCGCTCTCATTATTTTAATGCTCTATTTTTTGTTGCGTATTATATTATATATGAGTATAATCATAATTATTATTTTTATTTTTAGAAATGACAGACAATAAACGAATATCTAGATCCCAGTTTCAGAAATGCAAGGCAGAAAGGGAAAAGGAAGAAGTGAAGAAAAAAAGGGGGTCCTCTTCAACTTTTTTTACCGCAATAATGAAGACGGAGAAGTAACAGTCCATGAAAGTTTGAGTGTTGAGAATATTCTAAACAAGGAAGATAACGAAGAAGTTAATACTGCGGCAATATATCTAAATCAAGATCCAGCTTATGACTCTCCTGTTGAACCAGTAGGGAACGCTCATAAATCAACTGGAATGTTTCGACCAAATGAGAATATCATTAATACTGACCCTGCTATAAGACTAAGGACAATTAAAGATGCCATTCCTATGCTTTGTGTTGTTGTGAATTGTGATCCCTTCCTCATAAGATATTTCTTTCAGTGTATAAAAGAGAAACTTGTAATTCCTTCCATGCCTATAAATTTGGTTACCAGGGGAAGAGGACTAATGGAGGAGCATACAAGTTTATTTTGTGATAATGTCCTAAGTCATATTGGTGCACTATTTTTTTCTTTCTTCTTAGCATTGTGTCTTATTACCTGTTCAGGTTAGATATAAGCACACTGTATTGTTATTGTTACATTAAATATAATAATAATAATATACAGCAAGCAGATAAATCGCAGATATGAATCATGAATAAGTGGAAATAGGTAAGCTTTTTGGTAGGTAGGGTTATGGATGGTGCAGAATATGAATGGGGTGCAAATTTTAAGTCTCGCCTAAAGCGCACAAAACCCTTGGGTCGCCCCAGCTTAACTAAATCAGTACGCTTGGAGATGTATATATTTGAATGGCACATGGAGGAGATCCCAGATAGCTCACACAATAGAGCGGTCAGCACAGAAAGCCGGATAGCCAGGGTTCAAATCCCTGTCCGGATTTCATTTTTCTATATTTACATAATGCATTATTAAGTTATCTAAAGTAAACATTTAAAAAAATAACTTTTCTGATATAGGCCTAATATTAAAGATCTTGTAACTATATGCATGTAGTTCAAACTCGAATAAATAATAAACAACTGAATAATAGTCGTTTTATCTCTCACCCATTGTACATGTAGCCGTCAGCAGTGTTGGCGCTCCTGTATGTGCTCCTGTATTCAGCGGCCACATGGGGTTGAGGCTTGCCTCCCCTGACCCCATCCAGTACTTGCATAGGGTGAGCTTTGTACACCTGGTGGGCCAACTCCTCCATCCCCATATTACTGCGAGTCTCTATATGGCCGTGTTGTATCCTGGTGAGTATCACGGTGTCCTCGCCGTGTACGTTCACTTGCTGCAAGTAAGACACCACATCTTCAAAACTTGGATCAGCTTGGAGGATTTAAAACTATATTATATTTAGATGTAAGGTAATCATGTATATTTTAGTATTTAATTATTATTAGTAATATGATCATAATCAGCACACTAATAAAAATAATATTAATAATAATCTTATGGAAGAACTATTAAACGCTTGGTGAGTTTTGTCAAATACACACTCTAAAGGTTTACTACCAGTTAAGTTTGAAACTAAACAACAAATATAAGGACAAGAGATGTGTTCCTTGATAGAACCACTTTGTTCGAAGCCTGCATAAAGAGCTACTGTGGCGGTAGCCCGCTGATGTGTGATGCGAGGCTTGCGTTGGGCAATGTACCAAGAGCATCAATATGCAGACAATGCGCATCATGTGTGTGCTCACGGCCCTCTACTGTGCTCTAAGAATATCGATGTAATTGTACAGTGCTACCACAAACACAGCCTTATATCCAGGTTGAGTGAAATGTTGTTGATTAATTACTATGGAATATATTATTTGAAAGTGATCCTGTCTCTGATACAACTGGATATTACTTTTAGGATTGCAACATTTCTCAAAGTAAAATAAAGATTTTTTTAAATGCTGGTGACAAGAAGAGTTTTCCCCCAGAATTATTTTAAACAACTGATTCATGGCCTCCTTAATCTATTTGGAGGTTGTTTATTGATGGGGATTGGTGTATAGCTATTATAAATTTCCTATTCTGAAAATTGAAAAATGACACCTGGACACGGGAATCGAACCCGGTCCCATGTCCAGGTGTCATTTTTCAATTCTCAGAATATGATATCTAAATGGTGAATTCCTCTCTAAAATTAATAACAGCTTTGGCTATTTGATTCCTATTATAAATTTGACGGAAACATTTAAACAAATTATATCTAAATAAAATTAGTTTTACTCTTTTCAAACATTAAAATGTATTCTTAATAAGTTTTATCGTCTCATAAATGCTTCTATATCCATCACTTAATGACAGAGTTGCCCAAATTTCACTTAGGCACAACATTTATAATAAAGGCTAGTTTTATGCTCCAAAGCATCAAATAAAAGACAAAAGATAAATGTTTAACCAAGAATGTTATGAAAATATAAGAATGGTTGAAACATAACATGCATTATGGGATGTTTACTCAAACAGGTTAAGTGGCACCCTAGTTACCTTACATTATGTTTTGTTTTAGTTGGTGTTTCTATTAAGTATATAATAAATATGAGGCCCTGTCAGCAATGGTACCTCCCAGTTATAAATGAATCTAGATCAATGCTAATGAACTTAGTTCTAGCACCCTTAATAACCATCCATCTAAATAGCTCCGACTTTCTATGCAAACTGGTATGTTACACTTTGATCGTGTACACCGGATTGAGTAATAGCTAATGTTGTAGAAATTAATTCACACAAAGCTAGCGAACTTCCAGAACAATAATTGGTTTCATCAGTTAGCTATTGTATGATTGATGCATCAATAAAACCTGGTGAACATCGTCTTATTTTTTAGGGCAGGAAGATGATTAAACTTTCATCATTTTGGTCAATCAACTCATAATGTATCAATTTTTTTTTAAGTTTGTACTTTTAAAGTAAGCTTTAGTTATTGATTAAAGGAAACACATAGTTTTAATTAATCTTTATTTTCTTTTGTATGTGGAGGACTTGTCATTTTATTTATACAGCAGAGTCTCGGAAACTCGACCTAATGTGGACTGAGATGGTGTCGAGTTTTACAAATGAACTTGCATAAGATGCGTGTTTACTAAACAAAGATGAATCACAGTACAGTATCGAATATTATAGGTACAGTTGTATTGTACTGTAGTATTGTATGGTACAGTAACAGTACAATATATTATGTGTTAATATAATGGTGTATATACATACGTGTAATATACAGAACTGCAGTAAAGTACTGTACATATAATATTATTTTGATCCAAATAACACGTTACTGAATTGGATAACTAACAAACACAGCACTTGTAAAAACACCACAGTACAACTGTTCCACTCGAGTTACACAAACAAACTGAGAGGTTATACAGTTGAATGACCTTAGATTGGGATGACTGGTGCCAATAACTGTGTGCACGTGCGCGTGCCGAGTTACACGGAATGTTAAGTTATCGAGTGTCGAGTTTCTGAGACTCTACTGTACTGGAAATTTTATTCGCTACCCCCTCCCCTCTTCACTAAGCCATATGTACAGTTTTGGGCCCCCTCTACTCAGAGGAGCATTCCGTATTATGTGTTAACACGCCATTAACATTGACATTATTATAGTGACAACTGTTGGATCACTAGTGTCCTGCAATCTTTGGAAATACATATATCCCACCTCATAGGAACAGAGTTGTCTCAAGAAAATATTTTAATATTTTTGTTAAAATAAAATTGTGTAAGAAGAAAGAATGAGAGATTCCCGAGGTATATATTTTTCAAGCTTGTGTATTGGCACCTTGCCATGTTGGTCTAAGGAAATGTGTTGTTTATCGATTGTGTTTGTTATTCTGTTCTCAACACATGTCGCTGTATGTCCACTCACTACTGCCAACATTAAGAATAATATGTTTTCTTCAGTGTGTAGAAAGGATTATATGAATAATTTTAACTATATTTATACTTTGTATACATAGTTGGCATCTAATGGATGTCATGACATAAATAAAATAACACAACAATATATTTTGCCTCTTGAAAAATTAAACAAATAATGAAACTTTGAATAATCCACAGATTTTTAAAACAACATAATTGTGTAAAATAGAAAAATCAGGAGGTCATTAACCAATTTTTAATTAGGTATGAATCAGTTAAATAATTCACATGTATTACACATTTTACTTACCGGTACTATTTATTTTTAACTCTGAATGTAACTTTAATTTTAAAACATTGAAGGTGGAAAAATATATGTTTAAATTATTTTTTATAATTTTTCTAAGATATTCAGGAATTTCCATTTTTCCATAAACTACCGTTGATCAATATCTAATAATAATGATTGTGCTGTATTTATAAATATTAACAGCCCTATATATTCACATTGTGTTTTTTTTTAATGAGGAATTAATTGAGTTTAGAGCTGTTATAATGCTTACAGCCATTGGTAGTTATTTGTCTGTATTTTATAATTTAGGGAAGGCAACAAGAAAAGGAGGGAGAGATTTATGAAAACAGTTCCACATTCCCCTGGAAATATGTTGAGGAAGAACAAACACTCATAGCACATACAGTCTCAGCCTCTCAGGGTCAAGAGTCAAGTACGCCAGTGCCAAGCTACAGTCCAATTTTCATAGGAGGTGCATTTTAAAAAAATACAAACTTATTTGCAGCCAAAATTGATAACATTTTACTGTATTATTATTGTTATTTTATAGGTATTTAACACCTTTTTCTTCTTGTAGTATGCTATGACAAGTCAGACTACTTGCAGAAAGATCAGTCAGTAATCCTGTCTAAGAGGGCAATGCTCTTTTTAAATATAGTAAGCTAGTATACATTCAATTTATTGAAAAATAGCAGCCTGGACATGGGAGTCAAATCCAACACTTAGAATATACTATTTAATGTGATTATTTGCATATTATTATTATTATATATTCAATTAATTCATGCTTAAGTATTTACTTTAAGACACTATCCAGTGGCGTAACAAATTAAGCTTGGCCCCCTTCACAAGATTTATTTTCAGGCCCCCTTTTCTAAGTCATCTAACACCTTAATAAATGTTATAAGAAATCATTTATAGTACTAAATAATTACTAATTTAGTATTCACACCTTATAATGACTGTTTTAGTCCCTGTCTTGTGTTGGAAACGTCATCAATCAGTCAGCTTGACTGCATGAAGATAAAAAAATGTCTGTGCTATTTAAAAGCAAATAAAATAATTTAAATAATGCTATAGCTTAGTTATAATTTACAACACTTTATGATAAACATATTTAACTATCTAAATTGTCAATAATCAGGACATAAGTTATTTGATTACAATTATTTACACCAAATTTATAGTAATCTAAAGTTCCCTTGTACCTTTGGGCCAGCCCGCATTGCAAGCCCTCCGAGCCCTGGTGTTACGCCACTGACATTATCTCTATTAACTATCAAAAGTTTATGCAAGTTAATATATTGTATGGATATAAAATTGCACTAAACAATTAAAAATTGATAACAATTTAAATATAAAGAATTGCTATTTATTAACAACATGATTAATAAAGTAACATATTTTTACACATCACCAAACTATGGTAGTTAATATATGCATAACATATGTAGACTTTATATCATATTATAGGAAATATTATATTTCAATTATCTAAGGCAGGGGTTGGTAACTGGTTGATCGCTATCGACTGGCTGATCTTATGGCAATTTTCAGTTAGTTGCATAATAAAACAACATCGTCATTATAATTTTGTTTTTGGGTCTTTTAAACTTGCAAATAAATTAAGTACTTGCAGATTATATTTTAGTGTGACCACAATAACTTAGATTGGACATTATCGGTAATGTTATAAGAAAATTAAATAGTTAAATATGATAATGTACATTTTACCTACACTAGATATGTGGAGACAAAAGTATTTGAGGGAAGATCTTTTGACTTTGTCCCAAAGAGCCAATGCATCAATTGAGGTGAAAGATATTAACAGTGGATATTGTCTCTATATTACAATAATGAAGGAATATTGGTAATAGATACCCCCTTTGGTGGCCGCATTGTCTAAGGTGTTAATCTCGCAATAGACCGTACTGAGAGTGGTTTTCCCAAAATGATTTACCACTCTTCCTCCATACAAATGCAGGTACACTTACTCTTAATTCAGCTTTCCTCGTTCTTAACACATTAGAGTAGTTAGTACATAGGAATCCGACACTTTAGCTCAGTCGGAAACGTGTCTGCCTACTGAACTAAAGAGTCCCGGGTTCGATTCCCAGCATGGCCGAAAAATTTATCATTGGTGAAATGTGTGTTTACCCTTTCACAGTAATGAATTAACGGCCGGGGACAGGTTGTTGTGCCTGTCCTAATCTTAAGTTAGATTATAAGGCATCGGAAGCTATGACAAACCTAGCCAGCCGGTAGTGGAAAATATATTACTTGAATAAAAAACTGACCCAGGCCACAGGCTGGAAACAGTAATAGATGTAATAGTACATAGGCATATAATCCAAACATGTTGTAAGGTGGTATGCTAAAAAAAGAACAACTGGTAATGTACAGGAAGAAGTGCATGTATGGAATGATTGGTCACTACATGTGAGCTCAAGGTTGCAGTAATTTTGGGAGAAGACATCCGTGTTTCTTTCCATGCATGGGCTGTTGAGTCCGACTTGTGACCATGACAGAATGTTATATAAATCACTGTCTTACTGGGAAAACACAGTTCGTGTCTTTGGGTGTTTTTCTGGTTGGAAAACCTTGAATTCCTTTTAACATTATACAACCAAAGTTGTTGACTTGGTATTTTCCCAAGCAAGTCAGTAATATGTATTGTCTTAGTATTTTTAAAAACAAAATTGAAATAATTCCAGTTCAAATGCGCTCACTTTTCCAAAGTAATAAGAAAGGGAAAAATAATGTTTACTTTTTAACACCTCAAATATTCTCATAAATGCCCTTATCACTTTATTTGGTGGAGCAATGAAAATGGAGGGCCACAAATACCTCCTGAGAATCAAGAAAATACATTTGTCCTTTTTACTATTAGTGTAGCTTTAAGATGTCAAATGTGTTCTAAAAATTCAAGTTTACAACAAAGGTTATTTGACCAGTTTTGGCATTAAAATTCCAATCAGATGACTGAATTAACCTGATAGCCTGATTTCAAAACATGTTTTACGCTTATAGTGTCAGCTGGCCGGTCTATCGGCCGAGAAGAAACTTAACTAAAGCACCACCGGCCAATCTAATGCCCATGAATTTTATGTCCTCGTAGTTTGGTTATCATTCCAGAAGTTCCAGAGGTGTTTATACTGGAAAAAAACTTGATATTTGTATTCTATTAATATATCAATAGTTTGAATGCTCAGCGAAAAATCAATTTTATATCGATTATTTAAAAATATGCACACAAATATGGTTTAAATAGCCTGGCATTCCTAGTTAAGCCTACTTCTTAACTGCTGGCACCGAAAGGATTACTTTTTTTTTAATCTCTAAATTTGTTTGATTAATGCCTTCATCTTCTAATTTTACTAGAACAGGTCCTACATATTTCACTCCAACTCTTAATCAAAATAGGACTAAAACCATGAGGTTTTTAAATAATATGTATGCCAGTGATAAAATAGTGTAGTGTAAATATAATTTAGTTTAAAATGATGATTTCAACACAGTATTCAAACTAGGAACCAACCAGGTGATGGTATATCTAATAGTAAAATAGAAACAAAATAAAGTATAGCTCACAGATTTATTGTCTTCTGTCCAAGCAATTTGTTTCGCTGGTCCGTCTGGAGCGATGGCTGTCAGTGCTGACTTAGGCCTCTTCTTGTACTCGTGGAGTATTGGGATTTTAGAGTTCTTGTCAGAAATGTTCAAGATTACCTCACGTTCTATCTGAAATTATTTCATAGGTAAACTCAGTCGACGCATCACATTTTTATGTGAGTGTTTTATTTAAAATATGATATGAACACAAAAGGAGCCAAGTTAAAATGAAAACCAACAATAAATAAAAACTATAAAATTAATATATGTATGAATATTAAGACTTGACTGAATCACTCACACATTGATGAGCATGTGGATAAAAGCGTCAGTCCTATGGGTCTGGTTTGGAGGTCAAAGTTTGAATCCTGTTTCAGTATTCTGAGGTTTTCCTAAATTTTCCCATTCTCCCGTCACACAAATTAGGATAAACTTTTAAATTATACGTTCACCATCCCTACTACATTTTAGTAAATATACAGATGAGTGGTAAGATGAGAAGCACCGAAAAAAAAAAGTGCATTCTGAAAATCACAATAGGGATATGTTATTAAATAAGAAAATGTAATGAGCAACTAATTAGGATTCTATTTAACGAAATAATGGGTCATATAAAATACACTTTTGAGTGTTTAAGCATCTAAAACATATCCTATAAAACAAAATATAAACAACACACATTATTTATTCCTACACTGTTCGTCACCATAACTCATGATAATGGGGTTGGACAAAAATGATAAATACCACAGTATTTAATTTCTTTGTCTCGCTCACAAGTAATGCACAGGTAATGTTAAAACACCATTAGAAACAATAAATGTAGACACCAAAAAATAACACAATCATCATTGATCACCATGTAACTATAATAAGTGCATTGTAAATGGTTAAATATAAATATCCCATGTATCCAAACTATACAGAAGTAATTTTACACCTTGTCTCTAAGTAGACTCGTCTCGTATCAGAGGTTTCGACACTACTAAGAACAGAACTGTTCGGCTCAAGACAAACCCGCCTAACAATGCATGGGAATTTTCTCACAACATTAATTATAAAATGAAGGGTTTTACCTGCCCGACTCTTATTCTTACTAACTTGTGTAACTAGTTCTTTTTAGTCCACACTGGATATACTATCCATTCTATAAGTTTTGTCTTGGTTTCATATAGAGGGACTCTTTAAGTGTCTAGTGCCAGTAATTAGCTAACCACACATAACATTTTTTAAAGATTTATTAATACAAAATGCACATCAAATAACTAAAGGCTACCAGTTAAAAGTAAAATAAATGTTACAACACACTTGCACAAACTTTCTCATAGTGTTTATTATAGCTTGGAAGAAAATTATCAAAAATAAGTTTTCAGTAAACTACCCATAAGTATGTTTTCCTCAAAAAACCAAAAATATAATCGTGTTAATCATAATAAACACTATTTATACATAGATTTTAAACAAAATTGTTCATATATTTTAAACAAATTTCAAATTTTCAAAAACATGTTATTAGTAAGCTACCCTAAAATTATGTTTAATTTGTAAAAATAAAAATGTATTCTTATTTATCATAAAATTCCATTCTCAGCTACTACTCATTTTGAGCTCAATTTTGAAGTCCAATTTAAAACAATGTGAAATATTTTATAATTTGTCATAAGTAAACCACACTACACTTAAATTAATGTATTTTATAAAAATAAACAAACAATAGGTGTCTATTATTGATCATGTAAAATATTTCCCCGATACCAATTTAAAACAAAATTGCTAAGCTATTTTCCAAAAATAAACTTGTATTTTAGTATGTTACAGTCTCCAGCCCAAATTACTTACCGGGAACTTACTGGAGTGGGTGTGTAGACCCGTGGGGTTGGTAGAACTGCTGTCGGTGCCCACCGCAGCGCCAGGGATGTTGGGCGCTTCGCCATACAGGGGGTAGGGTGGCATCCTGTAGGGGGGCGGCGACCCCCCACCCACAGGTTTGGGAGGCGGCACTGGCTTGTAGGGGCCGAACCCGTCCACCTGACCTGCAACAACAGGAACACATGTACATCTTCTCTCTTTTTTTTATGTTTCCTGCTGCCAAAACAATACAATCTATTTCACACTCTACATTAGAGGACATCAACCATGTAATGCTACTCTAATTTTACGTCATGGTGTTACATAGGGGAAACGGGGGAGGGGTTTACATTACAGTGTTACGTAACACAGGCTGGAGGGGGTGAGGGGTGTTAGGCTAAATGTCTATAATTCATTCACGATAGGTCTTTACCTGGATGACAGTTCAAAAATCATATGTTTAGGTTTTAGGTTACCAACACTTGTAAAAGAACACTGTTTTGTTATGAATGTTAAGTTTTTTAATTACATGTTATATTTTACATTTAAAATAACTTAAACTTAAGTTTTCTCACATTATTTCATTACTTTTAACAATTTCTTTTTACCCAAT